>VTPC01008088.1:127314-234542 GCA_011009095.1 Ignelater luminosus
GACGATTTTTGACAAAATCAACTTTTAATTTATCTTCAGACAATGTTGATATTGTAATAACAACCGCGTCATATTCACTTGGCATGGTTAATAATAAATGACACACAATATCCATTTCTTCTACGGTTGCACCAGCAGATTTGAGATCACGAATAGTTTTATCAAAACGAAGAAAATGTTTATCCATTTTTTCTTGGGCAGGATTAAATTTCATCAACAAAAGTGATTTTCTCAAATAAAGCTGATTAGCAATACCTTTACGGGCAAACGCTTGTTGCAGAGCAGTCCACATCTCATAAGCTGTACTTTTTCCCTTAACATATTCCAAATATTCATCAGCAATTTTCATTACAATTTCAGATTTGCATTTTCTGTCATTTTTAATGTAATCTTTTAGAAGAGCTTTCTTGGAGACCTTTTCATCAGCTGTATCGGTTGCAAGAGGAGTCACTTCCGCAGCATTCAAACAGTCCTTTACAGCAAAGTCCGACAAGTCAAGAGATTCTAAACGAGTTTCAACACGAAAACGCCAGTCATCAAAATTATTGCGATCGAATAACGGAATCATACATTTTTCATCATGTGATATTTTGAAAAACAATAAATGCGAACAAGCACGGGTGCACGTCACTATAACCTCAACGAGTGAACTCACGAAAAAACGACACAGAGTCAACAAACGTGAAACACAAACTCGCAAAAAAGTTATTTAAAGCACTCTGGGCCCATAACCTGAGAAAGGTAAGTAAACACTTTCTGATGAAGAATGTGTATTCAAAATAAAAGTACAAAATAACATTAAGAAATTAACACAAACAACCTGACAATTATGTGTCTACTTTAGTTAGTTACAAAAAGCAAAGATGGCGGGAGCGCTAGTGTCATCATAATAGAAATTGAGAAAATTGTCATTCGTTGTCAATTTCAATTATTATAAAATTTCTTGAGTTTATCTAACGGTAGGTATTATTTCAATTAATAAAATTTAATAAAAATAAGAACGTTTTTAACCGGTTTTTAAAACCTATTTACAAAAACGAAATCCTGATAAATTAATGAGAACGAAAAAATTACTGAAATATTCCGGTTATGGTAAAACAAAACTGAAAGATATATTTTTCGTGTTTAGTCCCTGCTCCTAAACGCAAGGTTTACTTATTATAATTAATTAATTATTATTATCGTCTCGTGTTTAAATAGTGTAGTCTTTTAACGTCTTAAGATTGCATACACTATCACCTTGTAATAAATATGAAAGTTAATAAATTAAAAATATTAAAATAAGACGACTAAACGAATGAAAAAAATACATTCAGTGCTGTTTTTTTATAAATTAATTTTTTATTTATTGTTAAATTATTCTGAGACATTTTATAAACAAATTTATTTATGTGTGTACTGTTTAATAACCAAAAAAATAAACAAAGATTATTTGATACTTTTTAAATTTTTGATGGTATGTGTTGGATGTATATCATCATTTTCTTGTATACATTGTACGATTGTACTATAGACTACTAAAAAAAGGTTGGCCACTCTGAATATATACGTGGTATGCGTTTTCTGTTGGTCAAACATGGCGATTGTGGGGCACCCAACCTAAAAGTTTACATTATTTATCTATGTATACTTGAATAAGTATATTTGTGATTTAGCGCAAGTTTTTTAGCAAAATGATTGTTTGAACATACAAATATGCCTAGTTTTTGCTGTATTCTGGGCTGCGGAAGTAGGGCAGAAAGAGACCAAGTCAGTTTTTTTAGAATACCTAAAATACTAAATTTTAAACACAGGAAAGATTTAAACGAACTTTCTAAAGAAAGGCAAACAGAGTGGTTGCAAGCAATTAGAAGGAATGATTTCTCAGGATCAAAACTAAACAATGCTCGAGTTTGTTCAAAACATTTTATATCAGGTATTAAAAAAAGTAATTTCACTCTTATTTACTTTACCTCCACCTTATGGAATATAGGGGGAAGAAAATATTGTTTAGGTTTAAATTTATTGTAATTTAATTTCGTTAAATAGGGAAGCCTGCTGCTTTACGAGACACATTAAATCCTGATTGGATACCAAATATTGATATGGGATATAGATATAATTTGTTTGAAGCAGATAGAGAAGTTGAGAAAGCCAATACAAGCAATATATAAAACGTACCAAGGTTTGTATTAATCTATACAAATAGTGTCAGGCTGGACAGAAAAGGCTCACCAAGAATTCATAAAACATGAGAACATTAATATTTAGTAAATGTGCGTATAGTTTCTTTACTCACATAAGGTAGGGGCACACTGAGAAAGTTCTTGGTATTTCAGTACTTCAGTCCAAAACTGTGCACAAAAATAAGTATTTAGGTGATATAAAGTGAGGTGTACCTGTGTGAAAGCATTATGTTCTCAACTGCATAATAGTAACTATTAATGTACAAAACAATAAAGTTTATTTTTAAGAAGTTATATCAATATTATTTTGAAGATATACTGAAAAACGGTTGTTTAAAATAATAGACTATGCAGGCCTGATTTAAAATGAATAAGGCTTTATTTTCATTACATAATACGATGACTCATGAATCATTAATACAATTATATTATTAAAATAAATAAAAACTACTCCTGTCCATAGTTCTTATTGCAAAGTAATTAAGCAGTTTTTAATTTTTATATTGTTTTATTTAAAGATTTTGGTATGTTTAGCTAACAAAAGTAGTAGTCAAAGCTGAGATTGAAGCGTCTGCTCTAACTGGCCCAAAAATCCTCGAGTTAGAAGACAATACTTCCATAAGCTATTTCAAAATGAAAATACTTGTAAGAAAGTAGGTACAAATCAATTTAACATCTACTGATTTTACAGAAACATTTCTAAAAATATCGTTACTATCTGAAAATAATGAACATCTAAAAATAATTAAGTTGCAACAATTTAAAGGACGATGATGTAAAAACAATATTACATGGAACAGCCAACATTCAAAGTCTTCGAGATTGACTTTAAATTTTATTTTTATATATTACCAGCTACAACGATACACAAACTTTGATGTAGATCTATCTAAACAGTCTTAGATAAAGACTATTTTTTTTTATTACACTACTACAAATTCTTTTGAATTGTTATTTCTTACAAACTAACCTATAAGTAGCCCCGAGCTTCCAAGAAAAACATTATAAGTTGATTTCATATTACTAGTTGTTATATTAACCGCTCAAGTAAAATTATTCAAAATGAAAATCATTCAGACATACTCCTGTTACTAACCAATCGTTGCTACTCAAGTAAGATCATCCAAACTAAATATTCAATTTCAATAAGTATTACTAAAAGTCATTCAGATAACTAATAGGTATTAATTGTAACTGTTGTACTAAGTAACTGTAAAACTAATTTGAAATGAACATCATTCAAATAACTGTATGAGTTCAATATTTGATTACTAAATACATTATAAACCACAATCTTAAATTAAATTAGGTTTTAGGCATTTTGTTAATATCTCACTATTTCTTTAATAAAGTAAAAAATTATATTGTTTATTGTTCTGCTTATTGTTTTATTATGTTACAGTTTGGAAATACCAATATATCTAATCCATCAAAAGGATAAACTTCAAGGATACTTCAAAATGAATTGAAGTATTGTATTGAACTAAAAGACAATATCCTGCAAAATAACTCACTGGTTTCTATAGAAAATGTTCCAACTGTAAAATATCTCCAGCATTAAACTGTTAAAAAAACTCTTTTGAAATTGTAAATTATAGTTTAAGATGGCCCAGATATAAAGCAAATAACAGTATGAAATAAAATATTTATTGCAAATGAAAAGAAAATATTCAAAACTGTTATGATTTAACTGTTTAACATCAGTTTAAAGACTATTATAGTATATGAATAAATATTTTAAATATAGTAATATATGATCATTTGATTATGTCCATCACCACTATAAACATCATCAAACTATTAAGTATTTAATATAGGAACTACTCCCCAAGGGTCAATATGTTTTATCAGTGAGGGATGGGGAGGACATGTATCTAATAAACTTTCAACGGAAGATTCTAGCTTTTTAAACCATTTACAGCCAGGAGATATTATAATGGTCGACAGAGTTTGTTGAATTATTTCATGTGAAAGTGAAAATTCTTACTTTTACAAAGGAAAGATTCCAGTTACATCCTGTAGACTAGAAGACTCACACACTGGCTCATATTAGGATACCTACATTTTAAGGGAGTAATTGGGGCTTTTTCACAAAGTTCATTGCTTCTGACAAGGATATCAAACACAAAACTACGAAGAATAGTAAACACTAAAGTAACTTGTAACACGCATGTAGAAGATTTTATTTCAATATCTTATCTGGTTCTTGAAATATTGAAAAATTAACCTTTGACATCCTGTACCTAAGAAAAAAAAGTTATAAGGCAAAGGAGGCTGAATTTTTGTCGAAAAAATGCGTCTGCCAAATATTTGCACTCACTTCCAAAACACCCTGTATAACATTTAATAAATGGTAGTTTTATTTTATAATGTTGGTTATGCGATGACGTTTTCTTAATTTTAGCTGTCAAATATCTTCCTAACCTATACTTATTAGGGTATGAATAAAAGTTGATATTTGATACAAATCTTAAATTACTAATAAAATAGAACTTCGTTTAAAAAGATGCCCGAGAGTGATGATTTTTCTGATATTATCAGGTTAATAAGCGATATAAGGCATGGGTAAATATGACATTCTTGAACCAATAGCACATATTGTAGCATTATTTTTTTATTTCTAGGAAGCTATATAACTCCTATGATGTAGCTATTCAAACAGAAGAACTCATAGAAAAATTAATATCACATGGGCAATGGAAGACAGCTCAGTAAGTGCTGGAAAGTTTAAATGCAACTAATTATCATTTCGTGCAATATTAAAGTTTCCATTTTTCTCTTTTCATATTAACAATTTAAAACATTGTAAATATGTGATGTACATTGTACATTTTATTGGTAATGGTAAATTCCATCCTGTATACATTTGTTATTTGGTTAATTACAGCACTTTTAAAAAATCTTAAATCTTATAGTAAATAAAGGTGAACATCTTATTTTTTATTCTTTTTTTAATTTTACATAAACCACTTCAATATGTCTGGTACTGACAGTAACATTAACTACAAAATTGGTCATTAATTATGTGTTAATAAAATAACAATAAATTGTATTATGAACATGTTTCTAGAATTTATAAAGTGGATCAATTTTTAGAGAATTGATGGATTTAATTAAATTACGAATTGAAAAACTTATGACTGCTCTTCCTCAAGAAGCAACATCGGTAAACATTATGCGACATATTTTAAAGATCATTAGAGAAGAATATGATGCAGGTTTCAAGGTAAACTATAGCTTTTCATAATCTTCCAAATAAGTAATATTATTTTATAGGGTAGAGGAGAAGGGCAGCAATCGCTACATCATCTTGTGACTGCTGATCCAGAAAATGACGCGGATGACTATTCAAAGCCATTATCAAACCTGCGTTCTTCACTTTTAGATAATTTAGCTGAATATAAAGTGGAATTAGAATCAAGGTAATAAAATTAGACAAATATACTTTAAAATATATATCTTAAAAGTTGCATTTTAGTGCCGATAACATTGCAGCACAAGCCTCAGAACATATTCACTCAAAAGAAATTATTCTTACTATAGGTAAATCAAACACAGTTGAGAATTTTTTGAAATCGGCTGCTAAGAGTCGTCAATTTGAAGTTATTGTTGTTGAAGCTGCACCATTATATCATGTAAGACCTATAATATTAATGTGTTGTTTTCTTATAAAAGGTAAATATTATTTGTAGGGTCATTCAATGGCAGTGAGTTTAGCAAAAAGCAATATACAAACAACTGTTATATCAGATTCTGCAGTATTTGCTATGATGTCCCGTGTCAACAAAGTAATAGTAGGAACACATACAGTTATGGCAAATGGAGGATTAAGAGCTGCATGTGGTGTACATATGGTGGCACTTGCAGCTAAACACTATTCTGTTCCTATGATGGTTTTAGCACATATGTATAAATTAAGCCCAGTTCATTTATGTTCTTATGAACAAGATGCTTTTAATGTTTGTGCCTCACCCGCCAATGTACTGCCTTATTCAAGTGGTCCACTATTAAACAAAGTACATGTTTATAATCCAGTTTTTGATTATGTACCACCTGAATTAGTTACTCTATTTATTTCACATCAGTAAGTGATTCATTTTGGTAGTAAAACATTAATCAATTACATTCCTTTTCAGAGGTGGAAATGCTTCATCCTATGTTTATCAATTGTTGTCGGAATTGTATCATCCTGATGATTACGAGTAATATTAACATTGGAATAGAAATAAGAGCTTTTTGTACGTTATTGTATTATTTAATATTCCTAATCATTATTTTAATGTTATTTTAAATCATGTTGATAAATAAAGATTTTTTTAGCCCACAACTATTTATTTACTTAAATATAATTCTTTTTAAAAAACAGTTACAAAACTTGTGAGGTTGTTTACAGATTATGTACTTACATATAAATAAATTTATACAAATGATTCTTATATGGGTTTAATTTTAAAATGTAATCCAATTAATGAAAATACAAGGCATTTTAAATCTTGCACGAGGTAATAAAAGCAACGCAGTCCTTCAGGATCTTTTGATTGACTCACATCCAGTAACGAACCAGTTTTCGATGTAGTAAATGAAATATGTTCATCACCAATTACAATTTCTAATTCTTGTCTTCCAATGCGATCTGGTTGAGGCCACAATGAATCATCTTCTTGCATTATTTCAGAATCAAGAATTATTCTTCGTAATTCTTCCATCACGCATGGATGAACATAAACTTCTTTACGGATCATGGTATCATTTTTGTAATTAGAATTGTTGGCGTAACGAAGTTTACCATCTGGCCGAAATTCGAATTCAAGAAACTCGTGGCCAAACTTGCCTTTATGGCCCACATAATAACGTAGATAAAATTCCGACGAAGACGACATTAATGGACAATTTTTACCGGTAGAAAATCAGAATACACATACACACTTCGACAAGAGGTTAACTCTTGAATGCTTTTTGATTATTTTGTTATAAATCAAGGTCAAATGGCTATCTTCTAGTGTTGCCACTCACGTACCTACAAAAATCCCTACAGGAGATAAGAATTGTTTTCCCTAGATAATCTTGGCCCGTACTCTTTAAAATTTTGCTAGTTAGAGCGGTTAAAGCTAGAAAACCTTTGTTTTCAAGATACTTTTAGCAAAGGTATGTTTGGTATTCTCTAAAGATAATTATACGAAGCTTTATGTCGTTTTAGTAAACGCGAAGACGAACCGCACACTTTGGCAACATTGTTGTAGATGCTTTTGATTAGGCAGAATTGTTATGACGTTTTATAGGCGCTTTTATAAAAAATAGAAAATCGTTTGAATTTTTCGGAAATAACAATATTAAATTGCTTTTATTGCAACTTCCCCTGCTATGTACAGCCCGTTACCTAGAAATCTAAAGTCTGGATAATAATAAGCACAAAGAATTCTTAATGCCATACATAACTCGTAGTATGTAGTTGAATAACATGAAAATACAATAAAACATTATGCACACTATAGTTCGTTCGGCGAACCTATAGACTGGTTCACACCATTATCAAGCAGAAAGCACACAATCTGGTTGCTTTACACTCTTATCAATATAATCTTTTGCAGAAAACCTATAATTATTTTTTTTATTATTTAAACTATCTTTCTTTTACTTACACTTCATGTTTATTGAAGTTAAACACTCTTTTTCAAAAAAATAAAGGTTACTTTATTTAAATGTTAACATCTGATGAGACACTGACTGACAACAAGGATTTTTCATGATAATATCACTGTACTATAGCTAAGTGATATAGGGTGATGTATTGGAGGTTTAAGGGATTGCATTCGTTTTTTGCTTTTAAATTGAGAATTATAATTTCTGTTTACATATCAAAGATCACAGATAACATATCCACCGTGTTAATGAAACTAAGAAGATGTTAATTATTTTAGTAACAGCAGACATCTACAGATATTAATGTTTATTATTAATAACAAAAAAATTTCTTCTGGAAATAGTTATTTAAGTTATGCAGAACATAAATTGTATGTTTGCAGCAGAAGAAGATGTTTTTGGACTGACACATAGTTCAAAATTGCTCTTGAAACTACAAAGTACATTTATAAACCAAACTGGCTTGTAATTAAAGTTAGGATTCTACACAAAATCCATCTTATTTATTAAGACTACAACCATCATTTATTAGTATATGTGCTTAAACCACATTGAATTAAATTGTATTTACACCTCAAATTGATATTTTCTGATTTTTGAGAATAAAATTACATCTTTTTCATTGCAGAAACTAGGTAAAATTGTTCAACCTCTGTAAAATGTACTTAATAGTGCATAACAGTAAAATGTAAAGAGGTAAAGTAAATTCTTTAAACACCCATAATGGTATTCAATTATGTATTTACTCACAGATTCCATTAATAATGGTTTAAGAACCTTTTTCTCAAATGACAATAAAAGACATACAGCAATGTAATTTTTAAGTATTTAATTAGTACCCCAATTCAGTTACCAGAGTTGATAAAACACATGTAATTAGAAGCATTTTGTCAATTGCCATTTGAGTGCTAGTGAAGTAAGTTTCAGTAAGTTGAAAATGAAAAGTTATCTTCTGTTTGTCATACTCATCTGGATTAAAAGTTATCCAAAATTGGTTCTAGATATTGAAGTAGTGTTCCATAGAGCCTGTGAAAAAGTAGGTTTTTTATTATAATGTGTATGCATTAGAAATTTTCATTTACATTTGATTTAGTAACGTAAAATTTAAAAAAGAAACAAATTAGTTAATTATTCATATATTGTAGATCTATGACATAAGGTGTCTGGTTATGAGAAAACAGTAGTTCCTTATGATTACTTTATTGAATTTATATGTATTTCATGACTGGTTTCACATTTGAGGCATCCTCAGATGAAATGTTATCTCAATATTCTAATAACGAGTGTTGAAGTAAATGCATTCTCTTATAAATTAATGATTTTCCATGTGTTTTATAATATCTTGAATTTTCTGATTGTAATAATTTTTAATTTTAACGGATGTATCAATTTTTTAATGGTGTATAAATTTTTTTGCAAAATTTTTGTCTGCACATTGAGCATATTTGCTGTATGTTAGTTATTAATAAGAATAATAATTAACTTTCATAATGTCAAAAGGTTATGAAAAATTGACTTTTCATAATGAAATTAGAGAAATATTTTATGAACACACAAAGCTACGTTCACTAGTAGTGACATTTTTTATTAACCTTAAGGTTTGTTCGTTAGTTACTTTAGAACAGTTCAGAACTATTTTGAACTATTCCCATTTCGTTCATTTATGTTTTCTGGACAGTTTGGATTTTCGGAACTGTCCCTTTTTTACTCCTCTTTCAAAAGAAATATAAAATAGAATTTACACGATTTACACCACAAACATAACCTAGAAATCATAATGGTGCATACCATTATAATAGGATACACAGCAACAAAGTTGTAAACAACTAATTAAGTGATAATACTACTTTTAGGATAGTATTCTCTACAATTATAGCAACAAACACATTTCTGATGTTTATTCATTTTATTAAATAATTAACCTAAAAACCTGTTCATTTGAAGTCATAGTTCAGAATAGTTTGGAATATTTTACTACTGTCTTAAGATGTTGTAGCTGTCTAACAACCACAATACTAATGAACAAACCTACAATGAACATGTTTTGTAATTCTAATAAAAATATTGGTTTATTTGGAGTTTTATTGAAAATACTTCTAACATGTGACAATCTACAATGTGAGCAAGGTGTATTTGTTAATTTTCTACGTAATAAAAATAGGGTTTAGCTATAATTTTGAAAACCTTTAAAATCTAATAATGTCATTATAAAAGCTATCAGTCTGCATACATATTCCATTTTTAAAACCCTTCACACTGTTGCCAAATTTAACATTCTTTTTTTTCTGTCATGTGAAGAATGAAGCATTTTAGGAAGTTGGTCTTAGCAGTTTTGGGATCTGTATGAATGCTAGCACATAGCTACCTGAAGCTTTGTGTGCATTTCTCGTATACCCTGTATAAGCACCATGTGATTGTATCAGCTACCATTCTCACATTATTGGTTAAAAGAAATGTATTTGCATTAGTACCAACCATAAGTCGTATAGGTACTAGTGCCAGGTACGGTCTCGTAAATAACTAGGTAACTGACGTTTACATTTAGCATGAGATAAAACTATTGTATTGTACTTTTACATTTTAATTATCTTCTCAAGTATTTGATATTTTATTGATAGAAAATTCATTATTTACTCTTATTTTCAATATTTCATTAGGTATTATATTTATCAATTAAAGTGGTAGTTGAATAACGATTATTACTTCCCACTCAATAGCAACCAGTACTCTGTGCGTAAAATTAACTTACATTTACGAAACTATGTATTAATAGTCTACTCTTACGATGTCGGAAGTAAAAAGGATTGATTTTTATATTCTGTTATGGAAACTTAATTTTTGTACCTTTCCTCACAACAAATGATTACAACATAATATTGCAAAAAGTAGCTGTATTTACACAATAAACAAGTAGTACCAAACATGATTTTCTTTATTATTACAATACTACTTACATATTTATCTAAAGTAATTAAATCACAGATACATTCATGATTATTGTAATTGTAACAAAGTGTAACTTATTATTTAAAATTGTAATAGAAAGATTACAAGCATACTTGTTATTAAAATGCATGTATGTATCAAATTTCTAGTAAAAGTCTTATTGTACTTTATAAAAACATCAACAAAATTGATATTATTTTGTAAATAATAATAAACTGCGTAGTTAAAGATAAAGGAGTATTTACAATTAGCACTGTAGGTTCATTACAAAACAATTATTACAATGATACAAGCATAAAATTGGCTTAGTGGAACATTGGAAAAGATTTTTCAGGTCTTATATTAATCAATGAAACGGGTAAATACTGAAATAAGTAGTTAATTTCAAATTTAAAAACATATGTTTTACCACTATATATGTAATATACTTTGTAGTTATTCCCTGTTTAATTTAGTATTTCTTGTTTCCACTTATAGAAAAAAAGGTTTTTGTATAAAGATACGAGTATTAATAATTATTTTTTAATTTTTTAAAACGCTGCGTAAAATGCCATAAGCGAATGAATTATTGATGGTTGCTGCCAACCATCCAGGAACTTTATGATTCAAGTGCTACCACTTGCTGCCTGTTCCTGAACACAAGCATTAGCCGATTGTAATCATACACGGGGTGTCTCTGAAAGCATCTGACAAACAACGACAGCAGATTTCAGAGACAAAACAGAAGCAATTTAACCCAACTTAACCTATATTCTAAACTGCACTGAAGAAATATTTCTTATGTTGTTTTTCAAGTATTTAAAAAACAAGAAATTTTAAATTTAACTTTGATACCCTGTATTTTGTACTTTAGGATACAGGTAAATTGGATTAAATTGTTTGTTTTATCTCCAGAATCTGCCATCAATGTTTGTTAATTGTTTTCAAAGACAAATACAGATATTAAAAAAAAATAGATATTTGGTAAATATGTATACTATTTACTATTTACAGATTTACTTTATGTAATAAAATATTGTTACTTTAAAGTTATTGTATTTAAATTAGAAATGGCACATTTGATGAATTTACAACAACTTTTATGTAGTAAAGATAAAAACAATAAGTTAGGCCATCAATAGCAACTGCAGTAATTAAATGTAGGAAATATTCAATTGTGCATGTTTTATAACAATATGAAATTGAGTACAAAGGTATACCAGCAAAGAATATAAATAAAAAATATTTAACAAATAAAATAGGTATACAATTGTACGTTTAATAATCTCATTTTTAATATAAAATGAACAAATATTTAGTTTTGTATAAATGTTATTAATAATGACACATACATGCACTCTTATTCTTACAAATATATTTGTAATTCATTTAAACATATCTCTACTGATTTCAGAATCACGTAATAATAATAAAATGGCTATAAACAGCTGCAGAATAAAATCTGCATTATAGGAATTAACAAACTGGCTTTTTATAAACAAGCCTTGTCGACTAAGTAAAACTTATCAGATTATCAAAAAGAAATAAATATGATAAAATTTGAATAGCAAAATAAAACACAAAACAAAAGTAGACAAATCTGTTTGCCTCATAGTTCACACTAGCATATTACAACCACAGTTGGAAGGAAAAAAATAACAACACTGTTGAAGCAATAAGGCAAAGATGAAATGACTCGAATTTATAGTAAATATCAAATTTGATAAAGAAAGGTTAGTAATTATAAAGCCAAACTGGTTTTTAGTATGTGAAATGTGAAATCTTTTACCAAAAACCTTATTTGTGTATTTTCATTAATATTAAATATTTTGGTATTTTAACATACACCTTCGTTGATAATAATTCATAAAACCTCTTGATGATGTCCAACATATTCTAACCTTCAAAAGATTTTTGTTTTAAAATTATTTTACAATATTTATTTACTGTCACACACTTGATCGTTGTAAGAAGCTATACAAAATAGAAAATTTATATTCAATAAAAATAATTTAACATTAATGTTAATTCTAATAAGAATAATGGTGGGTTTGTAGGTTTCTGATCATTTCTGTTGTCTTACATACAAGATTCATTGCATAAAGGTTTAAAAGGGATTATTTCATAAAATATTATTATTATTAAAATATTACAGAGGGATTAAATTAAAGAATATAGTTCAGCAATGAAGAATATGCCGACATTATTTTTTTTATGGCTTTGCAACAGTAATGCTTTAGAAAGTTGTTGGAAACATACACATAATACTACTATATCAAAGAATATTCTCAAGACATCAGCCATCCCACCTCTTTTGTTTCCAAGCAACTTCCATAGCTTACTATAAATTATAAATAAAGAAAAAGGAATTCACTAAAAACATTGTTTAACACTATTAAAAAATTTTCATTTCATACAAAAATACTTTTGATGATTATGTTGAAATAATTAAATAATTGTATAATGCCTCCATTTTTATAAATAAAAAAGAAATATGTTGATACCTTCAAGAGATTCGTTCTGTTTCCTGCAAGAGCAGACATTAATTTTAATAAAAGATTTTGTTCTATCTTTTTCATTTAATTACATAATATACATTATCACCAATGGTAGAACAATTAACTTAATCTACTTATTAAATCAAAATCTGCTCTGTAATAATGATCTTAATATATTGCAAAAGCAATTAGACATTTTTAACGCATTTCATTCCAATTATAACTATAATAATAACAACCAATAAGCCATTTTGTTATTAATGGTATGCTATTATTGACATCACCATTATGTAAAAGTTCCTCATTTACAAAGAAACACATTTTTATATTTCAATTACATCTCTTACCAAGATTTCTAATCAATACTTCGTTTACAGCATTTGGCCCCATGTTGGGCGCCAACTTATATGACATACCATAAAATTGCTTGAAAGATATTAAACTGCATCGTATGTTTAAGTGAACAAACTGTTTTGAGCCACCGCTTAAAATTTTAGACATGAGGAATGTAACAAGATAACAAAAAGGTCTAAAACAGCAGAGTGCATAAGAAGCAATGGAAGAGATAGATTTACAAGATGCATACTGAATAGAAAGGGAAGTTGGCAACTGAGATGTAGGAAGCCATATAGGAGATTACATTATTATAAGCAAATATTAACTATATGTTTTTTATAATATAATAATATGTATGTGTTTTCTTTGTAAATGAGTACACTCAACTTTAAATAAGATTTATATCTTACATTTACTATAAATAAAATGATATTTTCATAATATAAAAAAACGGCCAAAATGCATTTTGCGATACTCACATTATATCATATTAACATAAAATTAAATTTCAATTTGGTAACAAATCACTTTTTTTTACTATCAAAAGGTATGTAAAAAATTCATCTACGACTGTCATCTACACAATTAAACCTAAGAAATTAGTGTAGAAAATTTGCATAAGATTGTGAACACCATTTTATGGTTTTAGATGATATAAATCGATGGTTAAGTGACTTTATAAAATAAGAAACAGTTCTTACGACATAACATCAATTTCCCTAGGTGATGCCAATGCTGGTGGTGGTACTGTCATAATACTTTGTGATGGAGAACTTACTAAAGGAGTTTCTTTTCTTAATCTTGCTTCAGCATTTTCCCTTGCTTCTGTTGTTGCTTGTCTAATTGCTTCTTTATAAGCACCACGCTTTTTTTTATTGTATCGAATCTATAAAGTAATATTAATAAGTAACAGATGACATATTTATCCATCTTGTAGGGCTTCTTTCATGACTAACAAGTAAATAAAAGTGTTTATTCCCCAGGAATTTTTATTACATTTACAGCTGTTTCAGGGTTTTGTAAACACCCTATCCATATTTTAATGAAATGTTATTTAATATAATTGTCTAGCTGTAAATATTTTTTAATAAAAACTGCTAAGAAATCAATACTTTTATTTCTTTACATTTTATTAATACATTACATGTAGCCTGCAATCTTTTGTTAACTAAAACAATTTTCTAGCCAATTGAGATACCAGGTCATTCTCATACAATTTATTTACGATCTGTTATCAATTGCAGGTTTAAGTCCTATCCAAGGTCAAAAGTTCTTCTATGTATTAATTAACCTTATAAAATTAAATATGAAACATAAATCACTAAAATGATTTTTCAAAAAAACACAAAAACAGGTTAAATTTTATTGGGTGGGAAATGTACAATTCATATCCTAAACTTCAACACAGGGTGTTAAATATAAAACGTACAGGTGTTTTAACTTTCCTTCTATACAGGGTATTACATTATTTCTGGCTACTACTTCAGAAGCATGTTCTAGACATCAATGTATGACAGAAGTCCTAATAAATTTTCTTTCTACAATGCTTCTTAAAATACAAAAGAACACCGAACAAAATGGTTTTTTTGGTCATAATTATTAAATGATAAGAGATAGATTAATGAGATTTGGAGCATAGCATGAATTAAAAATACTCACAGATGTCAGTTGTGGGAGGGGACAGAAAACCCTGTTTCTGCAATGGACATTTACAAAAGCACATTTTTCTCAAAAGTGGTTAACTTGAGCAACTTGACACAAAAGTACTTTTTTTTAAGTAGAAAGCATTGAAATTTATCATTATGATACTAAAATTACCAAATTCTGAAGCTCAGAAAAGTTGTGAGAAAAAGATGAAGCTTGTGCCCCTCCATGATCGACACATATAAGTATTTTCAAATTTCAATTTAGGCAAGTTGTAGCAAATTGGACAATTATATTAAGTTCCAGATTGTTACAGTCATTTCATCAATTCCTGTTACAAAATTATTGTTCTTTACCCTTGAGGCGTGGGTTTATAATTTCTTGTAGTCCTATTCTTTTATTAATCAAATTCAAGTTGAATATTTCCTTCTTACTTAATATTATTTGTTGACAGTGAGACGCTGGGTATAATTTTCCTGTTTTTAAATATATTTGTGAATCTGATTGTCTGGTCTGGGGGGAGAAAGTTGCTTGGACGAACAACGACGTTGTCGAGGACAGGGAGAACGCAGAAGTTTTGTGCTGTGTTCTCACAATAGCCATCTTTGACGCGAGTCTCAGTGTTTAAAAGGCCTAAATCTTAGGGTAAGAATAATTTTATTATTGTTGTACCCTTTCAGATGCATCATTCGGTTTTTTTGTACCATTAGCCTTTACAGAAGAGGCATTAATTATCGTTTTGGAGGAATCACTAATTAGCCTTCTGGAGGCGGCATTAATTAACCTGTCGTTTGAGAGTTAGATCTACGGGGAACAATGAAATAGGAGTTCTTCTGGTGGGATTTCTCAATCTTAAGACCTGACTGCTTGCCGATTTAACGAACCTTGTTTTGATAATTTTCAGATGTTTGGAAAAGTCCAGTAGCGCTACTTGTCCTCATCCTGATGTAAACTTAGTGAGTTAAATTAGTTATAAAATTATATGTCAATGTCATTTCTCTTAATTGTTTTTTTATAAATTATGTTCACTTAAAGGGTTTACTCTTTTTATAATTTTAAATTTTGGGGTTTTTAAAGTGTTTTTTTCTTTTCCTTTAATTAGAATTTTTTTAAAAGAAACATGGATTATAGTTAACTAAATTTCAATGTTGCAAAGGATACAGTATTTCTTATAACTTTAAATTTTTAACAAGGTTGAGAGATAACTATTTTTACAATTCGATTCATTTTATGTGACTGGCTCGTTTGATAAATCTTTATTGTTAGAGAAATGTACAATAAATTTTCTGAAATCTTAATTTTTACTTTTAAATTTATTCTGTTATTAAAATTTAAAACTAATCTAAATTTTTTTGGCACTCCACTATATTTATAATTTTGTTTTTTTTTGTATTATGGTTCTTCGAATTACTAGAATATTATAAAAAGTGAATTTCTGTGTTTTATTGTGTGTGTAATTGAGAGCCTTCACCTATGGCAACCCCTGAGCTAGTCTGGCCTAGAATCTTTGTTCCTAGGTTGCAAATTTCATAATTCACTTTGTAACGCAAGGTTACGTTACAAGATTGCATCCATTTATCTTTCATCGTTTAATAATTACAACCAGAAAACTGTTTTTTTTGTGTCCTCCTTACAAAACTGTATCTTTCTTACAAAATATTTTAGAAAAAATTTTTATTACAACTTTTGTCTTAAATTGATGTCTAGAACACATTCCTGAAGTAGCAGACTGAACTTATGTGACACCCTGTATAACATTTGTGGTGGTTGTTAATCCACAGCAAAACAAAATTTGATTTTCATCAGCTTCAAATCATTCATTCTCTATTCCTAACCAACACATAATGAAAAGCCGATAAAACACAACTTAAATGTTAAAAAGCTTTAAGATTGACATTTCTGTGGGTTATTGCCACACCCTCATGTTTTTCTATTGACCAAAAGCAAAAACCATAACACAATTCATGGTTGTTTTAATTCTTGTAGACTTTAAATTCAAATGTGAATTTAACAACAAAAACAAATGTAAAAAATTGAAGATCATGAAGCCTTCAATACTTTAGATTTCACACCTTGTATCTTCCAAATAAATTGACCAAACTTAAAAATTCAAATGGGGCAATATGAAGAATTGAAAGGCCTTTCTAATGATGTGTCACTTGAACCCTCTTCCCATTAAACATTTTTGAGGGGTCGACGCCCCTCCCTAGGGGTTGAAGTTTGGGGTTCGAATTGTACGTCAAAAAGTGTTCCCCTCCAAATATTATACAAATTGACGTGTTTTTGCATTTTCTCGAAAAATTATTTTCATGGAAGTTATTCAGTCTGTTTCGATTTCGTTGGGACACCCTGTATATTAAACTGATACTATAAAAAAAAAGGAAATATCTGAGATACTCTATTACTGTTCTTTGCAAAAGATTTGTTGACTACAAGAAATCGATATTAGAAGAACAAAAAAAACCCTTTTATGTATAAAGTTACTTTAGTCACAATTTATTATCTATCGATATGTTCTTTTTAAACATGCATTTATGAATTTATATCCACTGGCAAATTAAATATTTAAGAATTGTATTAATTGTAATTTATTAATACACTTGAGAAATCTGTCCTATTCAGCAGTTTTGTCTTTAATTTAACTCCATATTGTTTGGATTAAAAAGACTAAGGATTAATATCAATTTCCTCTATAAAGATGCGTATGTCAATCTTTTTTTTTTTACCTTAAAATTGTCCAAATAAGGACTAAGTTGATCACACTGAATGAGAGATGATGTAGAGGAACCATACCATGCAACATGAGCTTGAGGACCCTGGTTTCCGGAACTAGTAATAGTAAGTACTTTGCCAGGCCACCATGGAAAACCATGTATTTTACCCCATACTACATCACCAACTAACAGCCTTCCACCTACAATAAAAACCATTATAAATAAAAAATAAAATAGTGTAGTTGTTACTTTTACCATCTGCTCCAAGAGCACTAGATACAGTCTGTGCATTAACACGTAGAATTAATGGTGGATTAGGAGGTGGAAAATCAGGTGCTTGTTCACTATGTTCATCCGAACTAGATGTATTTTCTTCACCTTTATCAGAAGTATTTTGGCATGAAGCATATGTAGTACTGTGTAGACGTTTTAGATTAATAGATAATTTTTGAGTCACAGCCTGATCTTTTCCTCCAGTTTCCTCTGCAGGATTTACCTGTATAAAAAACATGTCACTGTTTGATAATATCAAGTGTGATTGAACTTACGTCTTCCTCTTTATGTTTCCGATCTTTATCATCACGATGTTTCTTTTTTCTTTTCAATTTATGTTTATGTCTCTTAGGTACATGTAGCTCTGTTGATGACGTTACATATCTTGGAGAATTATTTCCGATACAATGTCGAGAAGTTCCAACAATTGTATACCTTGGAGATCCACCTCCTATGCTATATCTGGGTGATAAAGCATTAATATGACTGGGAGAGTTTCCAGATAACATACGCTTTTGACGTGCCTTCTTTCTGGCACGTTTTAAGGCTTTACGAGCAGCTTTATTGTCGATACCTTTAGTTATGTTATGATTTGTAATATTTATATTCTCTTCAGAATCATCACTGGTATTAAACTTCTCTATAGGAGCTGGAATTTTAAGTACTGTACCTTCACCTTGGGGGCCATAAGATATCTTTATTGTTCTAGTACTAACACAAGTATTAGAATTATTATGGGCATGATCAGTAACTGTACTACCATTATTATTAACTGCACCATCATTATTTCTTAAATTAACGCCTTCCTCAAAAACACTTTCGTCCCAAAGGTCTTCCATTGAACCAATACTGCGCTTTTTTCTTAATGTGCGTTTCACTGATTTCAACGGCACTTCAGGATCCTGTGTAACAACTGGGAGCACCACTGGTACTGTAGTATCAACTTCTGGTAAATTTGAGCTATTGGAATGCTGTGTGGAATGGTCTACTTTATCAGATTCATCAACCACATTATTTTTATTATCTTCTTCACCTTCAAGCTTGGGTTTTATAGTAGTAGTTGTAGTAGTAGTAGTAGTAGTAATAGTTGTAGTAGTAGTAGGGGTAACTGTAGTACTAGACATTTTAACAGTCTCTTTTTTTGATTTATCACTAGATTGATTTAAGTTCTCCAAATTTCCATTTAATGCATTAGATATTTCTTGAGGGAGCAGCCTGGATAATTTTGGTATTAGAACCGGTTGCACTTTCTGTTCACTAGTCTTTTTCTTGCTCAGTTGTTCACTGTACACAGATCGAGTTATTGGAGCATTTGCGGATCGTTTTGAAGGAGGAGCTTGAACACTTTCCTGCGATTTACGCTTTTTTGATACATTTTCTGAATTTTCGTTGCAGATTCCTTTACATTTTGAGCATAACACTTGTCGTGGTCTCAGTCTTACTGTCATCTTATTGTTTTTATATTTGGATGGAATTCGAACATTTTTTGGCTTTGAAAGGTTTGGATCCATGTAAGCAAATCTTTGGTTTACAGAATACAGAACATCATCATCAGGATTTGGTTTTGTGTTTGTGGTATTAAATGCTGGATGTAAATTTGTAACTCCATGGGGTAGATTTCTATATTTAAAAAAAAATGTTAAGCTGTAGTTAAATATTATAAAATGAATTGAAACTTAGTATCATAAATGTCGTGTCTTCAAATTTTGAAATAAATCGTCAATTCAATACAAAACAACATCACATTGATTAATTTCTAAATTTAATGATCTATGTAATAAAAGCAATTTGATCTCGTCTGACTCCAAAGTGAAGGCAATACAACCTCGTCTGCAACCAATATGAATTTTGCAAGTGATATAAAACACAAATTAATTTCTACTCAAATTTATGCTTTCATGTATGCATTAGAACGATCGTTACCAACGTTTCTCTATTGAGGCTGATAAGAAAAAAGGTATCCGAGGGGGGTGGATCATTGTTGAACAATTGTGAGGAAATGGAAACATGATATAAAATCTTTGCCTAATGAATAACATCTGTAATGTTCTTATTTTTAAGTCATTTATGTAGGGAAGAATAAGATCTATTTTCTTTACAAGGTCATGCAATACCACTGTGCTATGAGACCAGAACAACACCTTCAACTACTTACCTCTTTGTGTACTCCAAAAGAATCCCTTTGTATATTTTAACTCCGAATTCGTATGTAACAACAAGCATATCTTGTAGGGCTTCGTCAACAAATACAGAAATTCTTGTGCTTTTTAATAATTGCACATCTTTAGGTTTTTCTTGGTCCGCCATATTTATGAGTTACAACCGATCCGATGGAATTAAGCCCAAGTTACAATAATGCATAAATGAAAATTTGTGATAACTCTCTTAACAATTTCATAACATACAGTTAAACATTTCTCGAAAAAATTAACTCATAATAATCTAAATTTGTGTAGCAGTCGAGTTTGTTCTAGAAAATTTGGTGGGTAGCACTTAACGGAAATATAATTTGTAACATAAAAGTATTTATAAAATTTAATTTCATTGTGTATTGTTGCGTTTATAAATCCTATAAATTAAGGGCGATATGTTTTTAGTGTCGAGTTTTGAAATAATTGCAATTATTTTGTCAAAATTCTGAAATTACCCAATTTATGTATATAGACCATATAAGACCTGTTGACAGGCCTCCATTTTGCTCTATGCGCTGTTGCCAGCTGTCTAGAAAATCTTTAAGCAGTATATGTGAAGAAAAGAAGTAATTTCAAAAGAACGGCAGGTTCGAAAAAAAATTTATGATTATTTTGGAGTGAAATTCTCGGTGTCAAACTGTCTGACAGTGTATTACACAGTGTAATATTTGACTGCATTTGTGTCAGTGTGATATACACTTTAGAATTCGAGATTGTGTGATTTTATCTGCATAATTGAATAAATTCTGTTCAAATGCTTTAAAATCTACATTCAAAATGTAGATACTCATATTAAGTTGTGTAATTGGTACTTCTCACTCTTTCAGCTTTTGATTTTATAAATTGTGCCTATTATTTGACAGTTGTTAAATTTGGCATAACCTGTTTTTTATTTTGAGGTTAACATTTACCAGTAACGAAGTCATTACCGCAGAAATATAGGTTTTTTAATAATGAATTTTCAAGAAAATGTTTTTTTTTTGATTTTATAAGTTTTTACATAAATAACGTCATAATTTTTCATCTGTTTCTTTCTTTTTTGATCAAATACAATAAAAGTATAGTGGACATGTAGCATTTAAAGAGTTTGAGCATACAATCGACAGTATACAACCGTTAATGCAACCCAACATAACTTTACAATCTAAGTGGATGTGGTTTTTAGAAAAATATGTTTTCAATTTATTCATTTATTATTAATAAATTGCTAACTGTCAAAGTATTCTCAAGTTGCCTATCTCGAAATGCACGCCACAGCTTCTTAACCTATTAAATCGATTTATAGTATACGGATGGTATTACGGTATTTCTCCCTTATTTGGAAGAAAATAGCGGACTCCGACAAACATTTAGCGTTACGATATGTAGTACTGGGCATACGCATTTGTCACAAAATAACGTTATCGTTTAGCCTAATGTGTGCTTAAACTCTTTACGAACTTTTTGATAACGATTGTCTCTACATATAAACGTACGTACAGTTGATATAGGACATTTTTGATGCACCATGTAGTAAGTAATTATTAAAACTATTATGACAAAAAGTTAAATAACAAAAACAATTTGTGAAGGGCACCTGCAAACATAAACATAACCTCAAACCTTTCGTTAAGGTAGATGTTATCACTTTAAAAACGCGCTAGATGTAAAACGAGTTAATCTGAGGAGTGTGGTTAATTTATAGAAATTTAGAAATTGCAGTATAGCCTGATTAACAAATTGAAATTTTCTTTCTGGTTTCTAGTTACAAATAGGTGATCTTGAAACATTTTTTCATGCTGAATCCAAATCTGCTTTTGGTTTTTCCCTAGCATGTATAGTTTCAGAGAAAAACATGATTTTGTTTCGAAATAAAACGCTAAAGTAATTAGATACATTTTATATTACAAAATATACGCAAAACCCATTAAAATATTCTATTTGACAGTTTTCTTTTGTGTAATGATGTATTAGGATCTTCTCTAATCAGTAACCAACAGTAATCACCCAGCATGTTCGAATTCCATCTTCCCTGGTACCGGTTTTCCAAATTTGAAAGGTCTTGATGGAAACGCTCTCCATGCTCATCACTTACAGCTCCCAAATTGTCTGGGAAAAAATCCAAATCGGAATGTAAATAATACATCTTTAGCGACATATTACATCTCATTTTACGGTAAGTTGTCAACATTTCGTCGACGAGGTTTTTGAAATTTTCCGCTTTGTTGTTGCCCAGAAAGCCCTTTACGACAGATTTGAAACAATTCCACTTTACCTTTTCTTTCCTTGTAGAACCGCATTGAAACCGCTGTCATTCATTAATTGCCGAATTTGGGGATCCACAAATATATTCTTTATGTTAGCTTCGCTCATTTTCGGAAATTTTTTTTTGTATGTACTGAAAACCTCTTTCGCCACGGTCTATACCTTTTACAAAATTCTTTATCAGCCCTAACTTTATATGCAAAGGGGGCAAATAGATATTGTTTCTGTCCACAAGACTTTCATATAGAATATTTTTTCCCACAATTATCTGCCTACGTGGCCAATTTTTCACAATATAATGCTGAGATTTAGCACGACTGTCCCACTCGTACAAAAAGCAACTATATTTTGTAAATCTCACTTGCATTCCTAATAACAAAGCTATAACTTTCAAATCTCTACAGATCTTTCACTCGTATCGTTTATAATCTACGCTCGTTAAAAGGCATTTCATAGTTTCATAAGATTCCTTTAGATAAACTGAATTTGCAATGGAAACTGAAGACAGTACATTGCCGTTGTGTGCAATAGAACTGCTTTCAAACTAAATTTAGATTCATCAATGAACAGTCGCCATTCTTCTGGTTTGTGTTTACGTCCAAGGGTTTCCATCAAACCGTCAACATCACTGCAGTAGGTAAGACTGTCGTCCATAGAATAAAACTCAGAAAACTTCTTTTCGCGGTTACGGAAATGACTAATTTGGTACTGTGTTCCAATAAATTCCAACTTTTCAATTGGGAGCCAAGCAACTCGGCTTTGCTTTTGCTTAAGTTCAAATCACGAACTAAATCGATTAGTTGTGCCTGTGTGATCAAATGTGCTAGAAACAATGTCGACATTTTCTTCATCTGATCCTTCAAATGTTTCTGGTGGCACAGGAACGGGTCTTATCGCCGATGTTAAATTAGGATACCCAAAAGATTTTTTATTTTTTGCAGAGAAACCTGCCATCTTTGTTATTCAGAAGTAACAATCGATTAGATGATCCTTTTGTTCCCTCCATATCATAGGTACTGCAACGGGCATACATACACGGGAACCTTTTATCCACTGTCAAAGGCGCACAAGAAACACAACAAATATGTGGTGTCCATTTCTTATCTTGATCTCCAACTTGACATCCAAAGTACAGACGATAAGCTTTCCTTATTAGCGCAGTAAAACATCGTTTTTAGTGTTTAGCAGTAAACTCTCCACAAACGTAACAAAAACTGTTTGGATCGTTCGTACATTTATGGGACAAGATTAATGTTTCTATAGTTATCACTCAAAACACAAGAAATTTTCATTGTTAAGCAGTGATAATGCAACTTTATAATACATAATTAAGTGATCTCACTTATGGAAAATTGAAATAATATTTACAAATATTTATCAGAGTGATATAGCTGTTGATAACATGTTAACAGATAATTGCTAAAAACAAAATTATCTTATTTTTTTTTTAAATAAAAAGCATTTCCCACTTAGTGTGCCATGGCTTTAAACATATGAAGATCATTGATTTTTGTCAGATAAATTACGATTTGTTATGTAACAATTGCTAAAACAAAACAGCAGACGCTTTTAAGCTACTTTACTGAGCATTCACAGATAGCATCAAATAAGCAGCTAATGTCCCATAAACGCGTATTTATTTTGTTTTAGCAATTTTTGCATAACAAATGAATTTCTTTGATAAAACTCCACGACTTTGTGTGTTAGATGTCATGGCACACTATGATGAAAAATGATTTTCACTTCATAACTGGGTAAAACAAAAGAATAGCTCTGTCAAACCATGTATTTCCAATATGGAAATCAAGTAGGCGTTCCATTAGAAAAAATTTGGATTTACGTTTCACCACCGAAGTAAAACAAAATACAATTGCGAAAATAATTTTTTTGTCTTTCGGAGTAAATTCTTTAAAACACCCTCTTTGCTGTTCTTTTCCATCTTTGCTCGTTCCTGAGATATTTCACTTAAAAAAAATAAGATAATTTCGTTTTTAGCAAATATCTAGTAAGCCGTGAACTTTATTGAAAAAACAAAAGCATAAGTAAAAGTAAAAAACATAAAATAAAATACATGTGATTTATCACGGGTGGGCTTCTTGCCTTGATAAGTGTCCAATAATGCAGACCTGCTGCAGATGTAATCTGTTGGTCTATAAGATATTTATTTTATTTACGACTTGACTGTTAAGCCAATAATTTCCCTTTGTTCGGATAAATGGTCTTTGTTAAGTGAGGTAGTGCCATAAAAGTCTTACCTCTCTTTGGAAAACTATATGTTACTCTTAATGTCTGTAATTGGCATAAGCAGATTCTGATTCTAATTTTTCCGATCATATTGATTCCTATATCCTTAAAATGCTAAGACTCCCTGTACTATTTTGAATCTGCTGAAAATCTGAAAACGAAGATGGCTGTGTGCTAATTGTGTATACCATGTACTAAAACAATACTGAAATAAAAATTTACTTGGCAACTAAAATCATTTTGAAATTACTGTGTCCTTGACAAACTAAAGCATTTTTACAGTATTTGTGGGTGTAACAACAGGGTAATTTCAAGGCTGCTGCCACAATTGCATAATAAAAATTAAAAGTCTAGTGAGCAGTGAGTATTATATCTATTACAGCTGATCAGGTTTTGTCAGCTCAGCTGTGTGTGATTGATGTCAATTGATGTGATATAACCTCTTAATTAGCAAACATTTAAAAAAATGCGAGAACTGTATTTACAAAACCAATATAGTTTATGAGCTTGCCCTATTACTTACAATAGTTGTCTTGGCTTATTGTACAACTGTTCATTTTAAAATATTTTATTTTAATCGAAATTTAATTAATGCTATAAAATTTTAAGTTATAAATATGCCAGAGAGACTTAACATCGATGCACCCCTTTGGGATCAAAGTACTTTTGTGGGAAGATTCAAGCACTTTTTGTGGGTGACAGATCCACGTACTTGCATTGAAAAAGAAGATGTATTAGATAATGCAAAAGTACTTGTTGAACAATATCGCAAGGGCACTGAACCCCCAGGAACAGATTTAGAACAAATTATTTATGCTAAGAAATTATATGAAAGTGCATTCCATCCAGATAGTGGTGAAAAGCAAAACGTATTTGGTAGGATGTCTTTTCAAGTGCCAGGTGGTATGGCTATTACTGGAGCTATGCTGCAGTGGTATCGGTAAATAAATGTTTTAATTAATAAAATTCAAGAAATAGCGAACCCACCAAATCAAAAAATGATGAATAAATGAAGTTATAACTTAATATTCTGTTGACAGTACCATACCTGCTGTGATATTTTGGCAATGGGTTAATCAGTCTTTTAATGCTTTGGTGAACTATACAAATAGAAATGCACAATCACCAGTTAGTACAACTCAGTTGGGAGTTGCGTATGTTTCTGCAACTGCTTCTGCAATGATAACAGCAATTGGATGCAAAACTTATTGGCAAAAGAGAGCTTCACCATTCGTACAGGTTGTATTTTTTTGCAAAAGACTTATTTCGATGTATTTATAGTATTGTTGAATTTTTAGCGCTATGTACCATTTGCAGCTGTAGCAGCAGCTAATTTTGTAAATATTCCTCTTATGAGACAAACTGAAATATTATATGGCATTGATGTAGAAGACGAGAAAGGTAGAAAAGTATGTCAATCGAAATATGCAGCAGTTAAGGGCATAACGCAAGTAATTTTTTCTCGTGTTGTGATGTGTGCTCCTGGTATGCTGATCTTACCTATAATAATGGAAAGACTAGAAAAATACAAGTGGATGCAGCAAATAAAGCCTTTACATGGACCAATTCAAGTTATGTTTGTTGGATGCTTGTAAGTGTAGATTATTTATGAATTTGAAGTAATTCTTAAATGTTGCAAGAATTCTTTAATTTACACTAAAGGAACTTTTTCTAAAATTATTTATTAGAAAGATTTATATTCCAGATCTTTTACTTGACTAAACAAGGAATTTTCTTTAATATTATGTAGATATGCTGGTTTTTATAATAAATCAATGCTGTATTTTGTTATACCTTGCTACCGCCTCTTATTGTAAAATACCAAAAATTAGATATAAAAATCAAAAAAAGGAATCAACAAAAAAATAGTAGAACAATATTTGGTGGCCCGTTTATTTTACACTTGAGTTTATAATAAAATACGTGAACCTAGATTATATTATGAATGACACTTATAATACATTAATTTTGAGATATGTAAGAAATAAAGAAAATTATAATCAGCAGGGTATCTGAAGTTAATTCAATAAGTTTATCAATATCAATAAAATCAGAGTGACCTATTTTACTTTTTCAGTATTGTCTTTTACTAAAGAATTGAATTAATATGTTGTATAAGGTGGATACACATAAGGTTAACTTGAATTCTTTATTTTTGGAAGCAGTCTGAATTGTGTTCCTAAACTGTCAAGTAAAAGATAAAAATAGACGACTGTGTCTGAAAACTTTGCTGTGTGGACAAAGCAATGAAAAACTTATTATTACACATAACGTAGGTTTTAATCTGAAGTTGTTCATTTTATAACTAACGTTTTTATTCTATTTTGAATCTTTTTTTTAAACAAAAGGAATAAAACCTGCTGTATAATTTCTCCTAGTAAGTTAATAAAAAGTAAGATTTTGAATAACAAAATTGAGTAACAAAGGTTTTAGCAAAAGCAAAAGCTTACAAATTGAAAGTACACAGGGTCTTTCAGCTAACTTTGTATAGTCAATATCTAGTAACTATACATTTTCAATATACATGTGTCTACATTTTGATGCTCACTATTGGGATCTCAGAAATTGTAAGAGATGCGGTCGGTTAAATTAGAAAAGATTTGGCTATTTTGGAGATCAGTTTACTTATGCTTTTATTTTTTCAAAAAAGTTCATGGCTTACTAGATATTTGCTAAAAACGAAATTATCTTATTTTTTTTAAAATAAAAAGCATTTCCCACTTAGTGTGCCATGGCTTTAAACAAATGAAAATCATTGATTTTTGTCAAATAAATTACATTTGTTATGTAACAATTGCTAAAACAAAACAAAAGACACTTTTAAGCATTCACAGATAGCATCAAATAAGCAGCTAATGCCCCATAAAAGCGTATTTATTTTGTTTTAGCAATTTTTGCATAACAAATGAATTTCTTTGATAAAACTTCATGACTTTGCGTGTTAGATGTCATGGCACACTATGATGAAAAATGATTTTCACTTCAGAACTCGGTAAGTTCAATAATATGGAAATCAAGTAGGTGTTCCATTGGAAAAAATTTGAATTTACGTTTCACCGCCGTAGTAAAACAAAAGACAATTGCGAAAATAATTTGTTTGTGTTTCGGAGTAAATTCTCTAAAACATCCTCTTTGCTCGTTCCTGAGATATTTCACTTAAAAAAAAATAAGATAATTTCGTTTTTAGCAAATATCTAGTAAGCTGTGAACTTTTTTGAAAAAACAGAAGCATAAGTAAACTGATCTCCAAAATAACCAAATCTTTTCTAATTTAACCGACTTCTTATCTCTTACAATTTCTGAGATCCAATAGTGAGCATTGAAATGTGGACACACTGTACAGCTGATGCAGACTTTCTATACTGTTATTTATTCTAGAGAAATATGATATTAAAACATTTGTTTCACACGGTAAACTTATTTTGGCTTATTAGTTAGAGAAGCTTTTTTCTGATTATAACCATGTAAAGTTCGACACTCTTTATTTGGCAAATGCCATAGGCAGTGCAATTACTTTGAGACTATTTTTATCTTTTTTAACAAACATCTATTAAAATGTCTTAAATTTAATAGATTGTTGCCAATACAATCCATTGGAGTTACTGCCTTCTTGATTAGCAAGTTAGCATTGTACTAGAAAACAAAAATTTCTAAATCAAAACTTTATAAAGAAATTTTTTATTGGTAATACTTACTTTTATTTGTTTTACAGCTTAGTGTTTATGGTCCCCACTGCCTGTGCATTGTTTCCACAAAAATGGTAAGCAAGCTTTATTTGTGTTATATCTTTTGTACAAAGATTTATGTTTTATTTTATGTGATATTATGTGATTAATTCCTATGTTTTATATTTACAGTTCAATAACAACTACCACATTAGCCCGTCTTGAACCTGCAGAATTTGAAAAACTGCAGAAAGTCTGTGGTGCTGACATTCCTCCTCGAGTATATTTCAACAAAGGCCTGTAAACTATTAAAAAATGTGGTTTTTCAATAGAAATGAATTCTAGGTACTAGATTGCTTTAAGAAAGTTGAGGATTATTAAAATTGCATTTGTTGACATTCAACCAACAGTAGAAAAAAGACAAATGTAATTAATTTATTATTAGTTTAATGAATATATTTGATCATAATCAAGGTTGTAATTAAACATGCATATTTATTGAAGAATTATGTTGGTTGATTGTAATTTATATTGTTAGAACTTTTATCTTTTTACTTTCTTTCTCTCAGGGATTACAACTTTCATTCTAGCTTAAAAAGCACATTTTCAAATTAATTGTGGTATTTGTAGTTTACTTCTTTTTTAATTTGTTGTCGTTTTATCAAGTTGTTTTTATAACTAACCATCAACAAATGCACAATGGTCATTTGGTTAATATTTTAAATCGACTAATTACATGAGGAATATTGAATTGCAAAGTTAATAATGATCTTGACTATGACCAATAGTAGTAACAGTGATTAACAAACATTAAAATTTATTCAAAACATTGATGCCATTATTTGAAGAAAGAGTTGTAAAGTTGGCAAAGCCTATTTATATTTGTACTTATTTTTAAGTACCTTAAAAATTGTGATTGATTAGTAAATGTTGCAGTTTGACTTGTTACAGTTCTATTTATTATTTTGTTTTATCTATGTGTACATTCAGCAATAGATGTCGGATGCCAGTATATTTGTGATGAAGATGAAGCTGATGTGCTGGCATAAAGTGATAACTTGAATTTTAAATTATCATGAGCCAACCAAATGTCTTAGTAATAAATACTGCAATAATTTACCATTTATATTTAAATATATATCTTTATTTTCTGTTATGTAATGTATTAAAAAAATCTAAAAAAATGGTTTAAATACATAAGGCACTGTGTTTCATTTACAAAGAAAATGAAAACTAACAAACTGCAATAATGAACAACTCTTAAGGTAATATTAAATATTATTATGAAATATTTACAACAGTTTTATTATCGAATATTGTAACACACTTATTATTAGATACAAAATATTAGAAGAACCAGTTTGAATTTTTTTTAGAAACTTATACCAAACCAGATCTGATATCTGTCATAATAAGCTTTTGCAGACCAAACAATTTCTTTTTAACATTTAACAGCAAATCCTTCAATAATTCTTTAAATTGCTACAAAGATATGCTGTAATCAGAGTACAAATACTGCAAAACAAAAAATGAATAATGTATCATAAACAAGGAGCGGTAGAAATTAGTTGATATGTCATGGTGATGTAATTGCATCAGCGGTGCAACATTAGTAAAGTACGTGTGAATGTAAGGTGTACACAGGTAAGGGACATCTAGATCTGTCAAGCTACTGATAAACAAATTTTCGCAACAAAAACGTCACTACATTATGAAAATTGTATGTGTACGATTGTCCAGCCAAGTAGTATCGATAAGCGCAACGTATTTATATGCACCCGCGGTCGAATATATGGACAACTTTACTGCACCATCAACTATTTGATACTGCTCCTTGATCATAAATTCATTTCTTAATTAACCAACCTCAAGTTTAAAATTCTATTAAAAGGTTTCATATAACAAGAAGACCAGTTAACAGTTTATAATTGTATAAAAGAAAAATAAATAATACAATAGCTGCTCTCAAAGATTTCAGTAATTCTTAAAGTGTTAACCAATCCATTACAATTTTTAAAAATTGAAGTTTTATACTACTATTATCATTAATTACAAAATACAAATGGTAGATGGTAACCTATTTAGAATCAGTTATTATAATCTTCTATTTACAATTTGATAAAACTATAAAATCAAGTGATTTACAATATCATATCAATACACTTAAAATTATTTGTTCATCTCTTCATTTATTGCAGTTTGCTACCATACTTTGTTTATTACTAGAGTCTAACAATAGTGAAGCATCACACATCATTTTTGCATTGCTGCGAACCAAAAATAATAAATGACATTCTTCATACACTGTTAAATAGATTCTTGTACACACTAATCCATGTAAAACAGTTGCACGTTGTAAGTCCAACCACCTTTGAAGTGCTAGTTCTCTTTCTTTCAAATTGACACTTAAAGGAACATCTGATGGTCCCCATAAAGAAAATTCTAAAATCGACTTAACTTGTGTTAAAGATACAGCACGCTCAGTATTGAGTAATGAACGAAGTAATGGTGTTAATTTTGCATTTGGTAAAAGATGAGTAAGCACTGTTGTTGCACATAAACAAAGTGATCCAAATCTTGTATTTTCTTTTTTGTGAGTAAGTTCTTCACCCAATCTGTAATTATAAAAAACAAGTAATGTAGGAACTTTTCAGCATTATGCCTGTACTACTAATTAAGTACTAACAACCCTGGCTCTACACATGTATGTTCATGCACGAATGTTTGTTATTGGGGTAGTTAGCACATGTGTAAATGGAAGTCTGTAAATCAACACATGTCAAAGTACCCGAACAATCCGTCAATTTACATTTGCAAATATTCAGCTTCTAGGAGTCTAAAGACATATGTTTGAAGAGAGTGGTTTTAGCAAACATTCATCAACAGCTGGAATAAATATAACAAGGATAAGGACTACCAAATGTATTTTTGAAAAGATTACTAGAAATGCTGATTGTAGTTTATTTTATTAAACATTAAATATTAAGAACGAATTCAACTTTACTCTTATTAAAGTGAAGAAAAGAAAACAAAAAGTGATTTCCAATTCTTGCTGTAATTTAAATGTTTATTATTGTCTTGTTTCAAATAAATAAAAAATTTGTATTACAACAGTTAATGAAAGCAAGAATGAAATGCACAATAATTTTATATTACATCCATTTTTGTTGTAATTATTATAATCATTATTATTAAATTCTAAGATTTATTTGATTACTATTTTAATTTCCTGCAAGAGACATCTGTTTTATGAAATAGTTGGCAGGGATTTTAACATAAGTGACATATTTATAGTAACATGAACTAGTGAAAATCTGTTGGATAGGTCAAGTCATCATTCAAGGCTGGCTGCCAATTGTGAATTTGACTAATCTTTTAAAGACAAAAGAGGTAAAATATTTAGCATTCAATTATATATTTATAGAAAAAAAACATTAATTTTTAACATTTATATCTGTTTCTATAAATCAATCGACAATAATATTAAAAGTGTAATATAATTTAATAATAAATCAAAACTGAAAACTTACCCCTGCAACACACATAGCCTATGATGTGAATCTTTTTCCATTTCTCTACAAATTACAAAACTTGTAAGAGAAAGTGGTAATTCTTCTATTCCTTGTGCTTGTAACATTTTTAATGCATTGACTAGTTGAAGTACAATAAAGCATGCATCTTTAAATAATTCCTCTTGAGAACTGTTACCTGATTTACTTTTTAGTAAATCGGTGTACGTTTGTATTGTGTTAACTTGCATCCATGGCAAAACTGCTATTGATGCTAAAAAGGAAGAAAGAAAAATTAATACTAAAAACCGTAAAATCTTAAACATTTATTTACAATGTAAATAAATCTCTTTGGTACTTGTACCAAAAACAATTGTTATTTTTATAATGAAAGATATGAATAGTAAGTTTCACTTCAATAATGACAATACACAATACATAGTTCACGGAATGGCAAGGGCCAGGTCGCTGGTCATCCCCCAGTATGTACTTCTTAACATATTTTTATTAGTCACGGTTTATAACAAGCAATCATTTAAATTTCAGTTCCCAGTAGGCTATGAAAAAAAAAAATCATCTCTTAGATTATTCCATACCATTATCTGTCAAGTTTGTATTAGAAACAATTAGAAATCATCATTATAGGTTATGTGTTAGCATGTTAAGCTAAACCCTACAGAAAAATTTCACAAACTACTTTGAACTGAAATTTTAATGATCGCTTGTTACTAATGCTGCAGTTTAGTAATGTAAGATTTGCCAATATCATATGAAAAATGTGTGATGACGACACACTTGATGATGAAGTTCGTTATTGCAACAACTGGTCAGCATTTCGGCTTTCCTGAAGGCACAGTGCTATGGTATACAGAGTTTAAGCTAAATTATTTCATAACTCCATTATTTATAAAGCTAGGACATTCTCCATCAACTAATTTCATTTTCATATACAGTGTGTTCAGCGAGGAATGGGACAGCACGGTATCTCGGGAACAAATGCAGATTTTGAAATTCTGAAAACTTTGTTATAAATGTAAGGTAGGGGCACATATTTTGTGACAAAAAGTTTTTAAATAAAATGCGCCACCGCCAGGTGGCGCTATCTAACTTAATTTTTTAAATGGAATATCCTACTTTTTATTCGCTTTGGAATTTGCAATATATTTGTGATAACTTTCCTTATAACTGCTACCAACCTATCGGGGTTACTTTTTAGGAAAATCATAATTTTTATAAATTTAACACAAAGATGTAAAAGATTGTATTCTGTAGAGATAATAAGCAAATTCTTCTACATTTCTGGAGCTGGCCATCTTATAGAACCATTAGTACCTATTCATCATCTCGGAAACACCCTAATACATCAGCTACCTCTTTTGCTTGCGAATGTTAATTTAACTTTGAGGCAGGTGATGTCTTTTCAACAAGACGGCGCTCCTGTTTATAACAGTAACATAGTAAGAGACCATTTGAACAGGGTATTTCTGAGACGATGGGTAGGTACTAATGGTTCTATAAGATGGCCAGCTCGTTCTCCGGATTTAACTCCTTTAGACTACTTTCTTAGGGCACATTTAAAAAGTGTAGTCTACGATACACCTTCCAGAAATGTAGAAGAATTTGCTTATTATCTCTGCAGAATACAATATTTTGCATCTTTGTATTAAATTTATAAAAATTATTATTTTCCCGAAAAGTAAACTAAATAGGTTAGTAACAATTATAAGGAAAGTTATGACAAATATGTTGCAAATTCCAAAGCGAATAAAAAGTAGGGTATTCTATTTAAAAAAATTAAGTTCGGTAGCGTCACCTGGCGGTCATGCATTTAATTTAAAAACTTTATCACAAAATATATGTCCCTACCTTATATTTATAACAAAGTTTTTAAAATTTCAAAATCTGCATTTGTTTCCGAGATATCGCGCTGTCCCATTCCTTGTATACAGGGTGTTGCACAATGCATGACGACACAATGTCACCTTTTTATATTAAATACAATGCTATTGACATTTTCACATGTTTGAATTCCCAATTCCCAATTAGGAACTCATTGAACTAAAGAGTATAACTATTGCCCATTGGTTTTAGGCAACAAATTCAAAAATAACTACCAAATTCTTACTATTGCATATGTGAAATAAATGTACACATATTACAAACAACAGGAGTAGGAATCAAAAACGTAAACTGCTAACACTAATAATAACTAACTTTTGAGTACGAATCGATAAAATATATCTTTAAGTATCCATAAAGTGCAATAAACCTTATTGTCATTATTATAGTAAATAGCTGCATTCTCATAAAAAATTTCAAGAATAATCTATATCTATAAATCTAAATCTCAATTACCTTGTATTAATGTGGTATCTTCTTTATTCATATTAAACGGTAAATACTTTGTTGGAATTAAATCAGTAAATTCAGTAATGGGTACTAAATTAAATGTCCCCAAAGAAAGTGAAGTGGTTGGTGTTGGACCGGTACCGATGACTACAGTAACATGATGAGCACCCCATACAGCTTGGTGAAAAACTCTAGGTCCTACCGCTAATGGTGGTATATTTTCTTTAATTGAGAAATCTGCCCACCTTAAGTTTGATGCCGTCTTTAAACCTCGAAGTGCAGGTTGAATTGGAGGACCTTGCTGAATCTAAAAGATGTTATTAAATTTCAGTTATTTTGTAAGATAAACATTAATCAGAAAAACTTACATTTTCTAGAACCTGTGCTAGTGCTTCATGATTTGCTACCACCACAGCACCATAATTATCTTCTAGATTTTTATGTACAATACTGCGACCTTTTCTTGATCTTAATTTATATGTCCTTCCATTATGAGCCCAGTCACGATCATCTTCTGCCACCTTAAATGTAAATTAATTGATATATATATCTCAATTTATTAATTAGTTTTAATTTTGTTCCTATAGTTTGGAAATTTATAAATTTATCTTCGATTCTACATGTAATTTAAAAAAAATATTATTTAATTAATGTATTTATAGCTAGATATTACACAGTTAATCGCAATACAAATTCAAACAAATATATTTTAAAATAGAATAAATGTTTATTAATCTCTGATCAATTTACTAATTTGATGAAAATTTCACGATCAGCTTTTTTTATTAATAAGATTGTATGAGAGAACATTCTAAATGTAGAAAGGTATAATAAATCAAAGTCTTTATTTTTAGAATTGAATGGCAGTGAAATGTTGATATTACCAAGATCAAAACTAAATATAATCAAGTATCTTTTTTACAACCAGTAATTTAAGCGTGTGACTGTATGTGTTGAATGAACTTTAATTATACCTTAAAAAAATAAAATTAAATCAATAATAAAATTTTGGATATCTTTTTTATTGCGAGCTCTCTATTTGAACCGTCAGTCATTAAACTATTATATACTTTAGGGATTCTTATTATTATGAAGTGAATTTTGTTATTTGATTTCAATGTTGGAGTTTTATTAGAATTTAGTTTGTATATAAATCCATTTTATTTATAAAATATTAAGAACCTTTAAAACTAATTTAAACATCAATTATTATCTATGTTTAATTATTATTTACACAGGATTATAATCTTTATAACAGTCACTAGCATTATTTGTTTATCTAAACTGTTCAAGTATTTAAGAGGAGGAAGTCATAGTGATTACGTCGGTATGGGCTCTACGCGTCTTTAACCTTAAAGTGGAAAATCTGACTGTTGAGGGAGAACGCTGCGCGAGTCATTAGGGAAGGAAGGTACATGATGTCTGGCCTGGTCGGTCTGGGAGAAAACGCCAAGGAAGTGACGAAATTGCTCCGTGGTCGAGTCGATGTCCGATTCGCCGCCGGCTTCACCACCCCCGTTGCTGGTGCAAAGGCAACCACAGAAAGCGCTCCCACTCGTGCTGTTACCTCATGGCCTGAGAAAGTCCGGTCCATATTTTTATATAGGAATGCCACAGAGTATCTGGATTATTTTACAGTATTCTCTATATTCGCGTTAATACAATTTTTTCAAAATTTCTAAAATTTCATTTATTAACGTAGATATTTAAACTCTAGAAGGGCCCGAAAAGCAGTAAAAACTTCTGGCATACTCAACGACGTTCTGGAAAATTCAGGAAGAATTCTACGCGCTTCAATGTAATGGTAGTTACTTGATATGCGCTCTAAAAATAGTCGCTAAAAAACCTAGATTGCTATTAAAAAAATTATCGATAACGTCAAATCTCCAATTTGGGACATACTGTATAAAATATTCAACGAACTCCGAAGGAGTCGTTACTGAATTTGCGAAGTCTGTCTGTCTGTATGTCTGTCCGCATTTTTGTCAAATTTTGAAATTTTGACTTCAGATTTGGATTCTACATCAAAAACTAAAGACAACATGATATCTTCGTTTTTTGACAACTCTTCGGAAACATGGTCAAAATGGCGGCCGAAAATTGGAAAATTTTCAAAAAAATTTTTTTTACTTTAAAATCGCATTCTACATCAAAAAATAAGACGAACGTGTACTTTTAGTTTTTTGATATCACCTCGGGAACATGGTCAAAATGGCTGCCGAAGTCTGAAAAAAGTAACAAAACGGATTTCGTTGTGGTTATGCTTTGCATTCCCAGATGTTTTTTTAATAAAAAAGACCGCAACTGAAAATACTAATCGACGTGTATTTTGAAGTAAGTGTAACGCAAGGGAGCGCTACATAAGAATACCGTTCCGATACCGTTAATGAAATACCGACACATCACTATATCTATGTGTTCATCACTTCACAGTTAGATGAAGCCTATGCTCGTCTTTAAACAAAACAAGCCTACAGCGTCAAAGCTGTCAATTCACATAATTTTGAGTAAACTTGAAGAAGTTTTTGTGCTATTTTGGATGATACTTCCCTGAAGTTAATCTGTACATCTCTGACAATGAAGAGTGAATGTAGTAAGGTATCAGTTTTGATTCGATATGGTCTTTTAAAATCGTTACATATACATAAACAACACATCATATAGTCATAGACATCTCTGTTAATAAAAAATTAAAATTTTGAATTAATTCAAGGAAGTGCTGTGAAAAAGAAAACACGTAGGTTATCACAAATTACAGTTTAACAGCTTTAATTGCATATTATTGATCCATGTCACCTATCATATTTATTCCTGTGTAACGTGTGTTGTCTACCTACTTGTAGCCGTTTTAAAAGGCCACAGGCACAGTGGATAGCTTTGTTCTTGCACTGGTCTGCCAAACTTGATTGAGTTAATAGTTGATGAAGCCAAAAAGTCAATTGTGATTTGTGATGAATCCAAGTCTTAAGTTTTTTGCCTATATCGTCATTATGATGTGTTCGAATGACACTGGTTTTAAATTTTGAAATCTTATGACTATAATATGTACATATGATATAATCATGATACAAAATCTCAGAACGCACTGGATTTACTTCAGGTTGAGTTGACTGAGTCAAATCAGTTCTTGTGAAAACTATTTGCATACCTTCAATGCTTTCCTAAGTAATGCAAATGGAAATATATGATTTCGAATTTTTCTGTAAATAATATCACGTTAAAACTCTTGAATTGAAGTAGACATGTTTTTGTTTTGATTTGGTATTTCCTAAACTATTCTAACGCTAAACGCTGGAGATGTATTAATTGAATCAAAGTGAACACGCTTTAATCTAATATGATCACTACATTTTTTTCAAAATGGGGATCCTAAGAAACTATACAAACTGGGAAGAGATTATTATTGCTTACTAGACACTCTTAGATCATCAAGGTATAATAGTTTTTTTAAAGTCCTTTAAACAGCTAGTTACTAGAGAAGAATATTTAAAAAGTTTTAAACTCACCTCTGATTCACTTCCATAATAGCTATATGGAGAATAAATTTCAGATTCAGTTTCACTGCCACAGTAAGTGAGTGAAGCAGATCGTGGGATATTCTGAAATTTAAAGTAATCTCCTGAAACGTCCATATTACTATTAGACCGTGCTTGCCGTAAGCATCTTTGTACCTTGTTACTTTTGCTGGTTGGGCTATTTTTATCAGGACTAGAATCAGAATATTCTGGTGAACTGGATCTTGCACCATTAATGTAATCATATACATTTTCCTTGGTTCCTTTATTAGGTATCTCTATTGGTTCGTAATTATCTGATGGATGACGTTTTTGTTGTTGAGCCGCAAGTGCTTCTCTTTCTCGCATGCTTGCCGTTCTTTGAGGTTTATTCGGAGTTATAGCAGAACGAACTTCTCCAATATTAGCATAAACAGAATCGTTTCTCTTTTTAACGTTAACGGATTTATCCAAGTGTTTTTGTTTGTTAATAACTTCTGCTGATTTCGGTGGATGAGGTAAATTAGGTTTAGCTCTGCGATTCCATTCATCAAGATTTCTTGGAGGAGGTGGTGGTTTAACAGTTCTTTCATAAATATTATGATCATTAGAAATTGGTCTAGGAGTTTGGTATTCACTAATATGTGCTTGCATTGATATACCGTAATCTACATGATCGTGTGGTGATACAGGTTTCGATACGACTTCTACTTTAGCACCATTTAACTCTAACGGATGCACAATAACTAATCTTGGTCTTGGTTGGGGTTCTGTAAACTTAACTTCTTCATACTTGGGCGTTTCACATTGTGTTTTCTGTAGATCTTTGCTGGAACTCATACGCAAAAACTTCTTTAAAGAGAATCGTCCTTTACTTTTATCTTTCTTTTTCTCTTCCGTGCCAACTGCTGCTAAACTATCTGTCGATAAAGATAACGATTTTCTAGGAGCTGGTTCTGGTGTTACAGATATATTTGATATTGAACCGTTAGGATTACTGTTTACTTCATTTCGAATTTTCGGACTGCAAGAAGAAGCCCGCTCGCGTTTCTCTTTCTCTCTAATGACTGGAGAATCAATATTTATATTAGTTGCAGAATTTCGCGAATACAGTATTGGAGTTTCATCAGCAGAGGGGGGTTTTGGGGCTCTACGTTTATTTGTCGTACGACATATATCAGAACCGTTTGAATCCTGTTTATCTAGTTTCATCTTCTGTTCTTCTGGCGACTTCATTTCTGTCGTAAACGTAGTTAATGTATGTTGCTGGGTTTGCGCTTCGATATGTTGATTTGTTGCTATCACAGGTTTTCGTATAAGTACTGTCGCTGGTTTCATAGGCAGTTTAGGTTTATCATTCGTCAAGACATTACCATGAAGAAACGACGAGCGAGTTTCAATCGTAGGAGGTGGTGTTGTGGGCAACGCAGGTGGTTCGCTTGTGCCATCAGGATCTGCATGACCATCCGGTTCGCCAGCCTGCTCTCTACTTTCTGGGGGCATGGAAAGTGGCGATGTTGATTTTTTCAATAATTCAGCATTTTCAGAATGTGCTTGTTCTCCACTTACACTTTCAGTTAAAGAACTTGCAGCTTCATTTAAAGAATCCCCACTTGAATCCCCATCTTCAGACTTACTTATTTTATGCTGATTATCTATACTTTTCAGTTTATTTTCTTCATGCTTATGCTCTTCTTTCTTTTCAGTATCACTATTTTCTTTTAAAATATCGCCTTTATCATTTACAGTTTCAATATTATCGCTAGTTTTATTTTCTACGCTATTCTCTTCAGGTTTAGCTGTACTTTCTTTAGTTTCGGTTAAGATTTTGTCATTTTCATCAGTCTTATTGGTTTTGATTAAATTTTCTGGTTTTGTTTTATTGTTTATTAAAATTTCTTTAGTAAGTTTTAAATTCCTACTATTTAATAATTCGATTTTTGCAGTAGACGTCTGATAAATGGCTGGTTTTTCTTGATCTTTTTTAATAACTGTAGCACGAGTAATACCGTTTTTTCGTTCTGGAATATTTGATTTATTTGTTTTTAAATCTTTTATTTTTTCTGTACTTTTCTCAGCAGCCTTTTCTAAAAGATAAGTGGAACTTGTCTTAACATTCGTATCCTTTTCGTTTTCTTTATTTTTGTCAATACCGTCCATTTTTGATACTGTTAAAACTACATCTTTTTGCGTTTTCTTTCGTGCAATGATTTGAATAGGCGTCTTGCTTTTTTCTAACGTCTCGGATATTTCTTCTAACAAAGATTTTTCTTCTTTAAATATGTTTTCTTCATTTTTGATAGTATACGAAGTTAAAACTGCATTAGATTTGTTATCAATCACGGCATCTTTATTAATTCTAGCTACTGGAATATGTGATATACTTTTTGAAAATTTCTTTAAGGCAGAGTTCGGAGTTTCTTGTCCAAATGGAGTTACTGAAACTAGAAGAGTCTGTTTTCGGCCATCCGCGTCAATTTGGGGAGTTCCTAGTTTCAAATGCGTATAAGACTTCTTCATTTCATTACTGTCGCTTAATAAATTTGCATTTACAGTATTGAAATCAGTATTTTCCTTAGTGAGTCTTCGTAATTCTTTTTCTTCTTCACCACCAGTTTCTACATCAGAATCATCTGTAGTTATTTCGTCATCAGACTTTACATCCTCTTCTGATTCTGACCAGTCTTCACCTCCATAACCTATTACTTCAGCAATCTCGTTTGTAAACGAAACTGTACGTTTTGTTCTTGTATTGTTTTTAAGGTTGCTCTTTATAATACTTTCTATTACTTTATCCGAACTTATAGGAACTGGCTTTTTTATGGTCGTTTGATTGTGTTCGTCTTTCGACTTGAAGCAATTTGAGCAGAGTTCCTTTTTCCATGCGTTTTGTACGAAGTTTTGGCAGATTGCTGACATGGCTAGATGAGGCTAATGGGTTTTCTCTGAAAAAGAAAATAAGGATAAATTAATACGATGGAAAATAAAAATTGCAGTATCAAGAGTAACGACAGTATAATAGACGTTTTGTAACTTACTTTTATAGTTACTTTGCAACATTATGGTAATTTGTTAACGAAGAATTTTGAAGAAATACAGTGGTCCCCTGGAATTTGCAGGGCTGTTTGCTATTTAGCTGTGGTTTGCAAAGGATATAAACAAATAATAAAAACTGCCTTTATTTCGACGACGGCCCAAGTAATGTTGTTTATTGTTAGTTAGTCAGAGATGGACAGCAACTAATTATTGCAATAGTATTGACACGACTAGTTTCCAATTCTTTTGAAATAGTATCTTAGATTCACTCATTTCTAGAATATTCTTAACTTTATGTTTTATTTCAGCGATACAATTAGCTTCGCTCGCGACCTATTATTGTGAGCGATTCTAGATAATTATTTTATTTGTAAGTCACTTAAGTATTTGTATTTAATTGTCTAAAACGTCAGAGTTACTATTAACAATTTATATCTTCTAAATCCATATACTCAGTAAATGGTTTACATGTACATAACTCTCAACAATCCTATCTTTAAAGGACAGTGCCTATATGACTTTGCTTTTGTTTCAAGTGGAAAACAAGATAATAAAATAATTTTTATGCTAAATTAATACAATACATAGTACAAAATAAATTCTTGAAAATGAAATTTCATCGATGAAAAGAGAAGCCTACCTCTGTCACTTAATTTACAAATTGAAGATAAATGCTGTTTAGGTAATAACTATCTGCTTCCATATAAAACAAACAAAAGGAAAAATAAGAATCAGAATCAATCCCTTAAAAATCAAGAAAATATAAAATCGAAAACATAAAACTTATAAACATTAGCAGTTACAAAATAATGGGGTCAACAATACATTGCACTTTGTAATAATAATATTTGTATAAGGCATACATACAGCTGTTTCGAATTAACATTAATTCTCGCTGAATCAGAGCTCAAGCAAAATGTAATTAAGGTTGCTGTGATCCAATCGGGTTTATTTCTATATTATTTTTTAGTTTTCGGTTAGACTTGAAAAATGCCAAATTAGCAATTCGACAAATCCGAGTTTGGCACCGTTATCTAATATTCGAAATCATATATAAGTGAAGAAATGTGCGGAATATTTCTTAAATTGGCCGTTTTTGTACTTTTCTACGATTTGAAATAAACACAACATTTTTGTCAATGTCATTTATTTGTCATTTATACAATATTAATATTTTATATGGAGCAACAATGCTTTTATATACTTATAGGTTTTATATGTTTAGTTTTGTATTGTATATACGTACTATTTTTCTAAATGCATAGAAATACTTCTAAGCAGACACGCCAATTCAAGATAAATAATGGATTCCAAAAGTGATGATGAAGATATAGACAAAAAACTTGATGTCGAGTTTCGCAGAATTCTTCGTATTATTAAGATATACATACCATGTATTATGAATCTTAATTATCTAACCTCGTATAGGGTATGGCTTGAAAAACTGAGCGAGATTGATTCCTCCGAAAAGGAAGAAAGGAATCGATATTTGCTTGAACTGTGTCGTCAAATTCAAGATGGAATCTTAGAAGTTCCGTTTACACAACCACCTTTACGAGGTCCATTACCGCCTTTCGAAGATGTTTTAAGAATTAATAAATTATCGGGAGAACAGCCTTATTTAATTCCTGAAGTATCACCCGTAAAACAGTCAGCAAATGAAAATGTCAAGCAAAAAGAAGTAAATTTCATACAGAAAGCCGTACTGAATAAAGAAAAACAAAATCAGGGACAAATACAAGTTGAAAACTATTTCAGAGATGTGTCAAAAAACAATGACTTGTCACGGTATGAAAATAACATTAAAAAACAAAGCAAAGCAGCAATGGTAAATAATCCATCTATTGTGCAACGACCTCGCACATCACATAAGAAACGTACCCAAAATACAGTAATTAAAACAGATACCGTGATAAATGATTCTTTTCGATTTCCAGAAACTTCTAAAGTTGTTGTTCATGAAACAGAAGAGATTTATCTTTCAAATTCAACAAAAAATCAGCAGCGTTACCCAACAAATAATACTTATTTGCAACGTCAACAGCAACAAAATGCGTCGTACTATGAACAACAACCCGAACAATTTCAAAATGTAGTTTATTATGAAGCCCATGAACCTGAATCTTTATATTTACCAATACCAGAAGCTACTAAAAACTCAAAACCTCAGAAAATTTTGAAAAGTATGCGACAACAACATAATCAAGATCAAGAAGATGATAGTTCTTGGTATGATTTATCAGAAATTAGTAAAACCGTATCTAAGTTAGAATCAGGAGATTCTGCAAGATCCTTTGAATGTCCAGAAAGAGAGACAGTAACCCGCAACAAAATTCATAAAGCATGCGATAATAAGATATCAGATTTAATGAATATAATCACAGAGTTAAAAAACCATCATTTAAACTTGACTGCAAAAGCGGAAATGGTAGTACGTAATCTTTCGGAAGAAATTAAATTATTAAAACACAAAGTGCAAAAATTTGGTGATATGAAAATGGCTAACAATAAACCACTAAACGACACTTCTTTACAATGGCAAGCAGCGGTAGATACACTTAATAAAAGGTTATTCGATGCTCATATCCAGAACAAGGAGCTGACGAATGAAATTGGAGAACTTAAGCAGAAACTGGACGAATTTAATGTGCAAAAACAACAAGAACTTGCTGTTGTTAGACAAAGACTTTCTGAATTATATAATAAAGAAATTGATATGTTAAAACAAAGCTATGTTAGACATATAGTAGATATAGAAAATAAATTTACTAATATATTAATAGAAAAAGAAGATATTTTTAACGAGAAATTAAACGATTTAAAAGAGGTATATGATAGAAAAATCTCTGATGCCAGTAAAGGTATATTTTCATGATGATTGTGTATTTATTTATTTTTTACTTAATATACAAATTTTAAACAAATGGTATGGTCAAAATAGTTTCCTGGTTCTAGTGAAAGTGAGAATGTATGGTATTTGATAAGATAAAGAACAGAAAACAAGGTATGCTTGTGTAAAAAAAGGCGACAGCTGCTTCACATGCCAAGAACTCTATTGCCAGCAGATCGCATTCAGTAATAGAAATAATAAGTAATACAGTACTACATTATTGTTTTCTGCATTTTGTTATTGTTCTTTTCGTAGACCATAGCTTATTTTGACGGAAAATAATAATTACTCTATTGATTTGAAGTTCTTCTAAGAAATATCTATCCAATAGAAATAGACGATTTGTATTCTACTGGTTTTGAAACTGTTTCAAACCATTTACATATGTAGAACGTAGCACAGTTATTAAATTATTTTCTAGAAAAAGTGATGAAAAGTTTCAAAGTGGCCACCTCCGTCTGTTCTTTGTTTATAACAACATACTACAAATTTTGCCATGGGGTTAAGTCAGTAACACAGAGGTAAAATTAGATTTTTCTTAAATAACTCTATTTTGATGTATTTTGATTTTGGTGAAAATCAGCAAGATTTTAACTTGTACAAATTACATTCTACTCTCAGCGAAAACAATAAAATAAGAATATAATTACAATATGGGTTAAGCATAGAAAGGCGACCTGTTAATAATATTATCCTTGATCACAACTCTTGCGTATTGCTACAATCATAATCATTTACAATTTACTCTGGAATGTATTTAAATAGACCGTTACATAACCGCTGGGAACTAATTTTTATCAAATCTACCAGATACACACATCTTTATTATGAAATTATATTACTAAAAATTCTTCTGCTACTAACACGAATTTTTGAAAAGGTCATGTTGTGCGCCTTGTCTAATTTATGTTTTTATGTGCATAGATGACCGTTAAGTCATATGCATCAATTTAATTTCTGTGGGTCTCTTCAAAACTTGTTTCATATGCATATAACATCTCTATTTATGTTTCACAAAAATGTATACTTATTGTTAAAATCATTTTTTACAACTAATCTGTCATGTTTCATGTATTTAATAATTTATAATAATAGTAATAATTATGAATATGAATTATCAAGATGGATATTTACTGTTAATATAATTTGAATCGGAAAGGGAACGTGTAATTTCTCTGCTATTCTAAGGTCGCTAAAGGCATTTGACCGGTAAAACAAGTTTGTAATCTACTAACATTACCGATATCACAACTTCTAGACTGGAGTAAGTGGTGTTCATTCCATTCAAACAACTCTTAACTACAGATACCGTAATAACATAATAGCTCGATTGACTGGCTTGTTATATTAAACAACAAATAGGAGTTGAAATGGTAATAAAGAAAAATAAGTTTTAATTATTATACGAATCTTCTTAAGTCTAACCTAAACTAAAACTCGACAAACATCTTTCGTTTAGAAATATAACAAGAAAATGTGTTATGCAATACATGCCGAGTTTAAACGGTGACTTTGAACTTCTAGTAACTATTCTAAGTTTATGTCGAAATTTGTATAAAGGAATGTACCAAAAGAACCTTGATTTTATTTCTATTGGTAATAGTTGCAACAGGAAATAGAACGAACTCGAGATCTGCTACAAATTGTACTGTTTGCTGCCAGACAAGCAAAACTATAGAACTAGGTTATGAAATATTGTCAGGAAACAATCTGTATGGTACAGAAGATAATAAGGATGTCAAAAAGTTAGATTTCTTCAGCTTCATTAAGATCAACGCCTTGATAGTACCAAGCTACAAAAATAAACAACCGAACTTCACCATCATAGTAATAAAGCTGAAAGAACGGAATCATTTGTGACTGTTTCTAGCTATTGATACTAATGGCTAGCAATAACGACCTTTAGTTTAGTAATAATCAACAATTAGCAAACTAAATATTTTCTTTGCGAACAAGTGTTAAGAATTGAACATCGGGGATTAGTGAAAGAAAAAAACGGTTCAATTATCAATCAATAAGAGTGTCCATAATTCTATAAGAATACTAGTTTTCAAAATCTACCTCATTAATTTTGTTTAATTCTACTTAATTCGTTTAAAATTAATCAGATAAATCTAAAGGTTTCAGATTTTCATAATAAGGTTATGTTAAGGTTTCTAATAACCATAAAATCAACTGTAGGAACTTATTATTATTATTATTAGTTTGTCGTCACCTTTTACACGATATTTAATAGCCTAATAAATGTATAGAATATTGATTTAATGAGCACTGACTGTCAAATTGCAATTAAACGGATATTAAATACAAGGACCACTTTAAAATTCGTAATGGTTGTTTCTTATATCTAATTTTACTAAAAGTAAAGGTCACAATAATCAGTCACCATCAACATAATTGTGTTTATATTATTACAACATATGGTACGTAACAATTTTAATTTCAAACATTAGTGATAATGTTTTACAATCACGCATCATTGAAGCCATTACATAAGTAGATTTATAATAATTAATGCTAATAATACTTCTTTTACTAGTAAAGTGCAGCAATTCTATAGTTTCCATTGTATTGTAATTTATAAAGAAGATAAGGTGATTGTCGAAGTGAAGATAATACCCTTTCAAATATTACTCTCACTTTCCCGTAGAAGAAAATTATTGAATGCAATAATTGCAACTAAATTCTTAGTTGAACTACATTTATAAAATAATTATGCTTTTGTGTAAATTAAATGTAAAGTAATAAGAACGTCTTATTTTATTACTAGAAATTGTCTCGGTTTCCCTAAAAATCTTTCCATCTATTCTGCTCTTTACAAAAATGCCATAAAATATAATAGATCTCGATTGGTTTTGTTTCATCAAGATATGAAATTCGATTCATCACACACAGAAAGACAACATTTCTTGATTTGATAATAATACAGGGTGTATTACAAATAGCCTATAATCTATGAATTAACATCAAAATCTGAATCAAAAAGTTAAATACTCGTACATTTTTTGCGGTAAATCCATACAGTTTTCAAAATACGGACGGGACGTTTTTAGAGCTGACAATGCTGCATGATATTTTACTAGGGTTGCTGGTTGCAAAGCTGATATTTTTCATAAATGATTTCATGGCAACAACAATGCAGTATTGCAAGATATGAGGTGCTTAGAATTATAGTGAACTAAGTTCGTTTCTGATTATTTTCGAGATAAGCAACAAAACTTTGAAAGAATTCTCTAATTCGAAATTTAAAAGCAACAGTCTGTTAGTAACTCTAATTTGATTTATGGCAGTATAAAATCTTTATGTCTAAATATCTCAAAACATGTTATCGTGGACTTGTTCACTATAGTTCTAACCACCCCAGATTTTTAAGATTTTATAGCGAAAACTTAATAATATTAAGAAGCGGATTGCAGGTCTATTAAGAAATGAAACAAAAATAATTCTCAATTATTAAAAACAAAGAAATTTTAATAAGAATTAGGAACGTTAATAATTTCGTAATAAAGAAGCTTTCGACAAAATGGTATTAGAATTTCTTTTCCAGTTTGTGATGTGCCATTTTAAATACACCCTGTATATTCATTCCGTCTGGTATGTTTTATAAAAAGCGCCCGAGACTGTAGCTTCTGTATTTATTATTACATCCCCAACAAGCTATAATATTGTTATTACATGGGTCAAAGAAAAAGAATTTCTTGCTTAATATTTGATAGAATTGCGACATGATCGATCTTTCTTTAAATCACACTCTATATATTTTTTTGCATATTCTGATAGAGACCTTCTTTCTCTTTTCAAATTTATTTCGACTTATATACAGGGTGTTACAAATTCGAGTAGTTGTATGGGGATCTCAAAAACCGTAAGAGATACGAATTTGTTTAAATTATTGCAAAGTTGCGCATTTATGTGCCTAACAACATGCCGTTTAAAAAGTTTAAAAATTTCAAATACTTCCGGAGATATCCGGAAAAAACCGAAATAATAATTTTTCGTTTTTAATTTCTTACGCCTTTGTTTTCAAATTTATTTAAAAACTAATAGCACATTATTAGACCACTTTTTTATGTTCTTTAAGACTGTGTAATCATTTTTTAAATACGACGTTTCGTATTTCAGATATCATCATCAGGTCAATTTTTGTCAATACGGACCTGGATTTCTTTTTACGTTTTTGTTGAAAACTGGTTTTCAAATGTATAACCCCATATTATCTTTTAAAAAAATTGCGTTTTGTAGTAAAGATAATGATGCTTCTTTTGTCGTCCAATCTTTTGCTAGTACGGTCCTAGATATATTAATCAGGATTCATATGCTAACACAAATTAACATAACTGTAAAACTCGGTTTGAGAAACATACTCAGTCTAAGATTATGTAAACTTATTTTATTATTTTGTTTACGTTAAAATGCATTTGAACAAACAAAAAGTGAAATTCACAATAACAACTAAACCTAGACTGAAATACTGAGAAATCTAATAACAATAACAACTATTAAAATTAAATTTAAAAAATAAATAAATTTTTAATTTTTTCATAAATGCTCTAAAAGACCACCATTTGCTTCAACACATTGATTTATTTTTCGTCTTATGGTTATTATAGCTCTTTGAAGGCCCCTCCTGTCCAAAGCAATAAATGTATAGAAAGTGCGCATTTATGAAAAAATTAAAAATTTATTTTTTTTAAATTTTAGTAATTGTTGTTATTGTTATTAGATTTCTCAGTATTTCAGTCTAGTTTTAGTTGTTGTTATTGTGAATTTTCCTTTTTGTTTGTTCAAATACATTTTAACACAAATAAAATAATGAAATAAGTTTAAATAAACTGAGACTAAGTATGTTTATCAAACCGAGTCTTACAGTTACAGTATCCAGGACCGTACTAGCAAAAACTTGGACGATAAAAGAAGCGTCATTTTCTTTACTACAAAACGCAATTCTTTTTAAAAAATAATATGGGATTATACATTTGAAAACCAGTTTTCAACAAAAACGTATAAAGAAATCCAGGTCCATATTGAAAAAAATTGACCTGATGATGATATCTGAAATACGAAACGTCGTACTTAAAAAATGATTACACATTCTTAAAGAACATAAAAAAGTGCTCTAATAATGTGCTATTAGTTTTTAAATAAATTTGAAAACAAAGGCGTAAGAAATTAAAAACGAAAAATTATTATTTCGGTTTTTCCGGATATCTCCGGAAGCGGTGCACCTGAACTGCTAACTCACCTAAAAGGGTCGTTTCAGTTTTATGATGGGTAGATAATCCTAGCTCGAACTGCTAACTTTCAAAATTCTATTACCCGTACTAAGAACTGCAACCCTTAACAAGTGTTTCACACATTTGTATCCTGGCACTGCAGTCATGATTTTCTCAAATACCTTTATTGGATTATTTTTATGTTTATTAATTTAATTAAAATATTAATTCATAGTTAAAGAAAGCAAGAAACGACAAGACTTACATAGTGTATAACAATAAATGTTTTAATTTGTTCTGTGTCAAGTTAAATATTGCAATAAAAACTTTAATTTTTCTTAATTTCATTTATATATACACTCATGGACAAAAATATGGACTATTCTGAAATTATCATAAATGCTTTCAATATGATGATTCAAGTTAACTTTGTACTAGAAAGAACATTTTATTTTGCACATTTTAGGTAAATAATTTTTAATTTTATGAGAATAAAATGGTGAAAAACTTTTTTTAAATGTTATGAAAACTAAGAAAAAGAACTTGAAACTTAATGTTATTTAAGATGCCACATTTTAACGTTTCAGTTGAAACACAATAAACTTAGTAGCGAGTATTCCTCTTCGAACTTTAATGAGTTAATGACTGCTTGTATTCTTCTCGACATGCCGTGAATTAAAGTTTGAGGAACTGCATTTCATTCCTCGTGTGCTCCAATCCTCAACTCTCCCAGTGTCATCGAAACAGGATTTCTTTCCCGAATGCTTAAATAAATACTTGTGAACAATTGCCTACACCAGCCTACTAAGTAAATAACATCAATGTAAATATAAGTATGCGGCAATATTTCGTAATTTTCAAGTAATTGTAATAACAAAAAATATTCCATATTTTTGTCCATGAGTATATAATTTGAATTATTTGATTTATTCGTCTAGGTATATAGGTCATTCTTTTAACTTTTACAGTTGCCTTATACATACATAATAATTTTCAAAATATACAGTGAATTCATCTTTTTTACACCTTTTTTAATGTGTACTTACATATGTATAAGCATTTTTTTAAATTCGTAATATTTTGTGAATCCTATGTGAAGGAGGTGTACGTGTCTAGTATGTGCACCAAAATAATGGAATTTATTTTATTACAGTTAAGAAATAGATTTTCAGTATGCCTTAGTTGAAAAAAGGAAGTACCTGCACTAAAGTTAGCAATTCGTGTATGGATTATCGACATAAGGTCAACCGTCATACAAGCAGTTAGCAATTCAGGTTAGGGATTATAAGCAGGTAGGACAGAGTTAGCAATTCGTGATTACCCCTCCGGAAGTATTCAAAAATTTTAAATTTTTTAAACAGCATGTTGTTAGGCACATAAATGCGCAACTTTGCAATAATTTAAACAAATTCGTATCTCTTACGGTTTTTGAGATCCTCATACAACTACTCGAATTTGTAACACCCTGTATAATAAAGTTTTCGAGACAAATCCAAAAAAAGCGAATAGGCCATATACCGAACTTGATGAATGGGAAAATAATTATTATAAACAATTGTAGAAAATATCCCCCGTCCCTATTTAATAATATACAGTATGAATAAATTATCTCGTAACAACTAAGTAGGCAACACGCATTACTCAATTATTCTGTAAGCATCTTGGTTATCTAGAAATTCTTTCTAAAAAGAGATCAAAGGTGTTGTTAAGTATTTTTAACAGTAAGTAAAATAAAATAAGAAAAAATACAATGTGGAAAGTGAGTTGCCTACCTATTTGTTACGAGATAATATATTCATACTGTATATAGTTTGTTGCGAGTATTTAAATAAAAGAGTTTTTTAAACGCAAGAGAAAAATATTCTTGAGAATGAAGTAAGTATAGGTTTGGAACAAGTTAAACTAATATTATAGAAAGAAGAATTTTACCCTTTCAAGTAACTATAAATTTACATTTCAAACTTCATTTTATTCCATACAAAAAAGGATGTTTGAATTAATAATCAATTATTCATTTCAAGTAACTGTAAACTGTAATTTACACTTCAAACATGATTTCATTCAACAGGAGAAAACGTATGTTAAGATTGATAATAATTAATTACGTTCAATTTAGGTTCCTATAAAACTATGCTTATTCCAAAATCCTAAGATTTAAAATGTTTCTTGGCTCGTTAAAGAGAAAACTCTTATTTTAGAGCAAATCAAAAAAATATGTGTTTACAACAAGGGCGAAATGATCGTCTGGCGATATACACGATGGGCCAATGATGCTTACATAATTTTGTAAACTGCTGGAAGAAGACTTTAAAAAGTCTAGCAGCAATTCAAAAATTATGTAAGCATTGATTCATCTTATACATGGTAAATGTTTTACATTGAGACAAATGTTTTATATAATATGGTAGTTATTTGTGTTACAAGGGAGGAAAGTGATACTTCTTTTCCTACGTGTGCCGTTTATTTCACGAGCCGAATGCTTTGGTATCCATGGCATCCAAAACATATCTATGCAAAGAACCAAATACAAACTGAAGAGGGAGGAAAAATCACTTTGCTTTCTAATGAGATACAATTGTTAACACAAAGTGAGGGTCGAAAAGTCTAATTTCTAATAAGGCTGACACAAAGTTATTTGGTTTCAAGAGGGAAACAAAATGGAGTTATTCATTTATGATCTGATGAACCTTATTTTGTTAATATCTTTGAAAAATGAAGTCAAATAAAACAATGTTTCAGACAAAAGTAGTTTGTTTTTTGGCGTAGCATAGTATTCTGTAAAGAAAGACGTAGGTTTCCATTTAAAAAAGAAAAGTTGAGCATGATTTGGTCTTGAAAACATTCATCAAATCACTAATTTGTTGATTGTGTAAGTACTAGAACCAAAATTGAAATCAATTTTCTTTTTAGTTATTTTTAGTTCTCGGATTGGAAGATCAAGCACGGCTTCGGTGATACTCGGCAATTATACATAGTTATCGTACGTCAAAAAGTACGTTACGTGCAGGGTATCGACGCTTTTAACAAAATTAAAAGTTTTGTTGCCTTATTTTATGAAATATAGTATATTATTACTTTCGAGGCGCTATCTAACGGTCGTTCTCGCTATACGTGTCAATAAAAGCGCTAACATTTAGCGTTTTTGTTGATAACCCAAACTGTCAAGTCACTTACTCCAAAAATGCAAATCATGTACTGCGACCGTTGTAATAAAAAAACTCACAAAAATGGGAAGAAATAAAGAAAAGGCAGTTCTTTCGTTATATTGAAATATAATCTAGACTAAAATGAAACTAGAATCAGAACTGCTAAATTAGCAACAAACTATGTAAAACTAGAACTAATAATAAGGAACACATCAACAAACTAAGAAGGTAACTAAAATGAAAACTAGGAATAAGAAATTACATACACGCATTGGGTCAATGTTGACATGTTTTCAGTATAATCAATAGTTCACGAATAGTGAATTTGTAAATGGAAACTTATGTTAAGATACACAATACACTTTGATACCTAATTTGAATATAAATTATACACGATAAATACTCATCAAAAAGAATGAACACTAATATAAAAATAGCATATTCTTGAAAGTTGTTAGGAATTTAACATCGGGACTTAGTAATCATTCAATTAAATCCTTCTGTAACGATTATTAAAGCAGAAATGGATAGTTTTAATCTTGATAAACTAAGGGAAATCGTGCAATTAACGAGTTAAGAATAATTCCCAGTTTAACGGAATAACCACTTTTTGTTTATCATCAAACAGTCGACGAACCTTTCAGAGTAGAAATCGTGTGAGTTGAGTACTTAAGAGTACAGTAAAGCAGTGATACTATTAACATACTTCCGAGATGTCTGCTTGCTTCTCTCAAGAGCAAATGATTAAGTATAAATATTAAGATCTGTCATGTTTATATCTATTTTAATTATCGAATACGAGCTTATAATAATACTGTAACTATATTACACTGTACAACTATAATACACGTTTTAAACTGGAATAACTTCTAATGCGATTTGTTTTCTTGTGAATTGCACTTTATTCATAGTTTTTTTGCATTTTCGTGACTGGAAACTCTTAACTATTAATTACCCATCACATTCGCCAAAAGCATTCAAGGCTTAACATTAAAGTAATCATTCAAAATGTGTATATTTAGACAAATCCTTTTCAAATTACTTTAGCTTTAACCTAGACTGTATTAGTGGTTTGTGTTATTTATATCCTTAAGGTATTTTTAAATGCTTTAAATTTTCTGGAATAAATTAAATTCTTAATCATATTGTTAAGTGGTTCTCACCAAGTATTTATGTTAGTAAGGTATGAGGTCAAAAATTATATTTTTTCATGTTACTTAAGTTATGTGCATAAATAGCAAAGAATTGTGTGTTCATACATAATTTATTTTTCAAGGAAACAGATAAGATTTAAAAAATCGCGAATTAAGAAAATAATGATACTTTAATTTTTGCACACTACGTGCCAAGAAAGAATTCAAATAAGCTAATAACGTTGTTTCTATAAACTATTAATAATAATACATAATAATTCTGCGTGTTACGTGTTTTTATCCTTTTAGAACGGTAGATATTACACAAGCAACATTTTTTTAAAGAAAAAAGGTGATTAATTACTTGCCATTCTGAACGATATCAGTATGTAGTACAAGCCCAACCACTAAAAATGAAATATAACTTACGCAAAAATGATTGGTCAAGAGTCAAGAGTCAAGACGAACTAGGATGCTCTAACTTTTTCATGTATTTATGTCACTAATAACTTTCATTTTTCTTGACAGCCAGAATAATGTTCTTCACCTTCAAAACAAGCAGGTTTATAGTTTTCATGACTCTTCACTTGCATACTGTTAAAAAACAAAAAACCTGGGCAGTAGTAGGATTTTTCATTTCAGAATCTGATTCGATGTGATTCTGACTCTCCAACATGTGTCAAACAATTATCATATGGGTACTACGAACCCCCTTTTAAAAAATCTGCAATGTTTCTTATTACCAGGAGAAAAGATGAACCAGAACGAACTTGTCATAAAAAGACAAACACGAAAGAGAAAAAACTGTACCGTGTGGTAACTCTAACTGTATATCTTATTTGTTATTTTATTTGGAAGGAGGTGAAGACAAAAGATGTACGCACGGTGTTTCTCTTACTCAGCAATTCAGCATCCCTAGACCGCGGTTAATTGGTTTTTTAGGCAATCGGCCCTTTTCTCGAGGGGTCTTTTTAGATTTACAGTTAGTGTATCTTGTATTTATCTTCCTTGAATCATGTAGAACATACGCACTAAAAGTTTTTATTTATTTTAACGTATATTCTTTTCCTAGTGTTGAGTACCTCTTGGTTTCAGGGCTTTTCCTCAGTAGAGCTTGTAAAGTTGTACTGTGTAGTTATGCTGAGTTTGGCAATCAGCTAGTAACGTCTTTTTTTAAGCGTGGTGACAATACAATAAGAAACAATCAAAAGTCAAATTAATTAATTTTCAACTTCAGAAACCTGGATAAAGACGATAAAATTGAATTCTAAAGGGTTTTCCAATAAGAGGTGTTATTTTGAATAGCCCGCTATTTCGGTAGATGTCACTTTTGAAGCTATCATTTTTTGACATTTGACAAGTAGAAACTACGCCATTAATAAATATGGAACGATACACGCTTCAACAACGCATTGAAATTATTAAAATTCACTATAAAAATGGTGAAAATTTGGCAGAGACGGTTCGTAAAACTCGAACATTTTTGGGTCACCGTGAAGCACCTTGTCGGACCGCAATACAGAAATTGGTGAAAAAATTCGAGCTCTTGGGACAAGTTAGTGATGTGAAGAATAAAACCCGTGCACGTCGCTCAAGAACAGCCGAGAATATTGCTGTTGTAGCCGAAAGTGTTAAAGAAAACCCAGGTTTGTCCATTCCTCGTCGTTCTTTGGAATTAGCCATTCCACAAACGTCATTACACCGTATTTTGCATAAAGATTTGGGTCTTAAGGCTTATAAAGTCCAGTTAACACAAGAACTCAAGCCGGCCGATCATCAACAACGTCGTGTCTTTGCTGATTGGGTCGTTGAAATGCATGAAAATGATCCAGAATTCCATCGAAAAATCATCTTGAGTGATGAGGCCCATTTCCACCTCGGTGGCTTCGTCAACAAGCAAAATTGTCGGATCTGGGGCTCAGAAAATCCAAGAGTTATTGTTGAAAAGTCTCTCTATCCTCAACGTGTGACTGTTTGGTGCGGTTTATGGTCCGGCGGAGTCATTGGACCTTACTTTTTCGAAAATGAGGCTGGAGCAACAGTTACGGTGACTGGATTGCGCTATCGAGAGATGATTAACGATTTTTTATGGCCGGAATTGGATGGTATTGATCTGGACAACGTTTACTTTCAACAAGACGGCGCTACGTGCCACACAAGCAACGAAACCATTGATCTTTTACGGAAAAAGTTTCCGGACCGTGTTATCTCTCGAAGAGGTGATCACAATTGGCCACCGAGATCTTGTGATTTAACACCTTGCGACTTCTTTCTTTGGGGCCACGTGAAAGAGAAGGTCTACGCCAACAGCCCAGCGTCGATTCAAGACCTCAAAGATGGAATTCGTGAGGCTATCGAGGACATAGGGCAGCCACTTTGCGATTTGGTTATGGAAAATTTCATGAAAAGGATATTGTCCTGTAAGCGTGGTCGTGGTGGTCATTTGCCTGATGTTATTTTCCACTATTAACGGCATACCTTCCTCTTTATAATGAAATAAACATCCGATCATTTATATTAAAAAATGGCACTTTTCTTTGAATATCAAAATAACACCTCTTATTGGAAAACCCTTTATTTTTCTATTAAGCTAGAATAATCCACAACTAGAGTACATTATGTCTTTTTAATTCTGTCAATTGTAAGAAACAATGATTCAAGATTTACTAACGTAAGCGATTATGCCTGCGTATACGAACAACGAACATGAACTAATTCCACTGATGATGAGATTCGGTTCTGTATTATAAACTACTTTAACTTTATAAATACTACCATAAACTAATAAATCCTTTTTTGGACTAATTCACAATAATAATTATTAGGAAATGATGAACAAAACAATTTCATTTTTAATTAATTAATTGTTTAACATTTAACACTAAAATAATTTACTAAATTAGCAACGTAAATTATGGATAACGAGGAATATCCCACAAACACACATTTTAAAGATTTTCTAATTTAACGTAAAATATGTTTTTTTAATTTATTCTATTTACCTATAATTTCTGCTCACGACAGTAAATTATAAAAAATATAATTGGAGCGAAAATCCACATACATATAAGTGCATCGTAATCAGAATCACTCTCTAAACAACTAGCTCAGAAATTAATATTTAATCAATTGTGTTTTTAAATTTAATAAGCAAAATTTAAAGTTGTGTTTTACAATACTAATGTAGAAAATCGTTTGATTTATATTCTGATTCATTCATATTAATGAATGATATTAGTTATAACTGCCGTGTTGCACTTACGTAATGCTCTTAATGCATTTATTTAACATTGATAAAAATAAACAGCATTCTAAAAAAAAATAGGTAGGTAGTTAATTATCACACAATAATATTTCTTTATAGTAAAAATACCGTATGGGCGAGAAAACACGAAGTCAAAGTTAGCTAGGACTAGAGTGCCTTGATATTGTTTTAATATATTATGCTGTTATTTTGTGGATTTTCCAACTCCGGTAGGTATTTCTAACGTGCAATTAATCGTAGTCACACGGGATCCACCGCTTTATATCCCTTCCGGAAGGTAGCATCCTTTTCCAAATTTTTCTACTTAAAACTTGCGTTCAGGAGCACTTAACCTGACGACGCGACGTTATGCTAATAAAAAAGCTCCTGATTGGTTGACATGTGAACAATTGTCATATGTCAACCAATCAGAAGCTTTTTTTTTGGCAAAACGTCGTCGCCAGGTTAACTGCTCCGGAACACAAGCAATCTCAGGATTTCGGCGAGGAATCGAATCCGCAAGCATTGGGTTGATAGTCAGAAGAGGCTCCCTTGATTGATATCAAGACGCTCTAGCCATCCATGACTAGAACGAGGTGTCAACACTGTTAAGACAGCAGACTAGCAGTGTTAACACGTCGTGTACCATAATCATGGATAATTTTACTTTGTTTTTTCTTCGCTTGCACGGTGCTAAACAAACGCATATTCACTCGACTCGCAATTACATTTAACAAATGCAATATCAGAAACATTTGCATCAGTAAGTCTGACAGAATCACCAATCCTTTAATTAATCATCTGTGACAATGACCAAGTGGTGCATAAAACAACAAGATAAATTATATTTATCACTTGATTCCTTTCTTTGTTTGCTTAGGATTTTCTTTTGCGAATATTTATGATATCCAAAGAGAAAGCATACAAGGTGGTTTTATGTGACGCAACGTGGTACTCTTTTAGCAATTTGTACCTCTGAAAACAATTATTAAGATTTCGATGTTACGTTATAAAAACAAATAATGGCTTTGTTATAATCATAATGGTCGTATCGTTCAATTAATTTTTGTAATGAACTAATGTAACCTCTTAATAATAACAACACATTTACCTTTGTATTTTCTACTGATTTGAAATTAAAGCTATCCATAAAAATAATGAATCATCGTTTATTGCAAAATATAACAAAACGTTTACACCTACTGATTATAACACACGTTAGTTGCAACACTGCATTTACACACACACAGCCATCATTAAAAGTAACGCCTACAAGATTTCTACCGATGTTTTTTGAGTTTCCTTCTTGTTCTTCCTCTTCATCAGGACCCATTTCCTAAATTAACAAATCTTTAAAAAGTTATTTGTTTAAAATACTGCTAATAAAATATCCGTGATTTACTCATCATGAGCTTTTGCGTAGGTTATAATCTTTAAATATAAGGAAATGAATACCTACTACGTCTAGAAGGTCTACCCGATTATAATATTTTGATAATTACAATAAATTACATTTCAATTTAATTACATTACCTGTGACAACAATGAGTAAAAAAAAAGGAATAGAAGATTCATAAATTCTGTATTATTTTAATAAAACAGCTTGGTTGTCCCATTCACTCTAGGTGTACAAAAATAAAAAACATTTAATGAATTGAGTATATAATTTATTTCAATTATTGTTGTTAAAAGAAAAATGGATATTAAACTCCACTTAAGAATACATTAGAAAGCTGAACACGAATTTGGTTAATAGAATAGAATTCATTAATTTATTTATCTCATATGAGAAAAATGAAATGTTTTTTCTTTGATTTTATTGAATTTAAATCTTGTAAATCTTATTATATGCATGTCGGCATTATTTATGACAAGAAAATGAATTGAGTTTCTTAAACAAATGCAGGAAAAAACGACAACTTAATTATTAGAAAATATGGCATCATGCAACTACTAAGAATACTAAGATTAAGATAAAATACTGATAGAATCTTACTATTGCGGAACTTTATGCACTCATAATGCAAATATTCTAATGGGTGCAAACTTGAGATTAAAAAGAAAAGTGATTAATACTACGCGACGGTATTTTGAGACCAGGGCGCGCATTCCTCTCCCGATATGTCATTTTCATTTTGCGGTTAAATAAACAGATATTTCCCAAAAACTTTTAGGATTATCTAGAGTTTAGAATTAAAAGCAAATACTTATATCTGTTATCACAAAATATTAGTGATGGTAAAATGATAACGTATGGTGAATGAAATCCGGAATAACTTCACAGTGTTATTTTTAGTCTGTTCTTTTAAACTTGGGGGAATTCTTCTGGATTGGTAAATCAAGTCGCTACATTGCAGCATGCACAGACTAGGGCGTTGGTCGACGTTAATCTGAAAAGTGAAGCACAGGCCACGCAGAAATTTGCGTCTAGATAAACTTTTAAGCGGATTTCCATCAGCTTCTAAATGTGATACTGTAACACAATCTTTAAGACTCCGAGTGGAAAAATCAACGATGATATTAAGAGATTTAAGAATCGTTTGCACCCAGAATCAAAACTTGTTAGCGGAAGATTCTGTGCTCTATGAGAACTAGCTAAATCATATCGAAAATTAGGACCAGGACCAATCTACGATGAAATCAAGAATAACTAATGAATCATCACGTATGCAGGAAACGACAAAAGGTTAGTTTATGAAATATCAGATTAAGAAAAAGTTACGCATGAACAGTGATAATCAAAGTTGGTAAAAATTTCAGATTTCAAAGAATTAAATTTTGTGTTATACAGTATGAAAATCTTTTAAATATTCCCTATTTTCGCTCGACTGAAGACTTTGGAGGTGTCTACAGCAGAACAACTTTCAACCGAATCTACAAAAACTGATCTTGAAAATTCAGAGTTGAAAAGTAATGATAAACACAGTATTTGTTAATTTTGACACAGCAAACCGAGTGAGAATGAACAAATTAATTTCTTAGTTAAGTGTTTATTAATTATACTTATTTATCGCAATTAATTAAAAGACATTATAGATTTTCTGGATTTCATTCACCATACGTTATATTAGTTTAACTGGCTTTAAAACATAAGTAAAATACAAATTTCTTCTTCAATGACTCAGAAACGAGAAAACAGACTCAAAACCAAATATTTTATTCAAGAACCATTAAATCTATCAGAATGAAACTCGAGAAACCTTTACAATTCAACCTCGACAGTGCAAAACTAAATCTAATTAGAACGTTGTTTAGAACTCAATTTTGAAATTATTGCTTAATATAGTAGTAGTAATATATACGATATAGTACTTCTAACCTACAATTGTTTTCATTTTTGCCCTGTGTATTTTATAACACTCACTTTGGGGGTCATTCGTTAACGGCCTAAAGGCCGATGAATGGCCTCGGTTTTTTGTGTGTGCCGGACGTTTTAAAGCAAAAATCTTGAAGTATACAACACCCAGTAGTGTACTACAATAAAATTCTCTGACTTTTTCAGGTTTTCCAGTAACTTTTCCATAAATTTCCAGATGATATATGCTTTACATTTTGTAAATTTTAGCATTACAAACTCTATATAGTTTTTCCTAACCAATCCAACCAAATTGGGTAAATTTTGGTCGTCAAAATGATGCACGTATTATTACGATGATTCAGAATAATTAGCAACTGACCTACTTTGTTATAATTTTCAAAAGTCTTTTATGTATTTTGTGCAGCGTAAACGGCTAATATTTACAGTCTGATGTCCTATACTACTTAAGTCAAATGTCACCAAACCAACGTTACAATTTTAGACCATTCTGGATTAAGTCTCACTTTTACAAATATCAGATAAATCTATCTGGGATACAACTGTTACCTGTTATTTTCATAATTAGCAATAATTCCCAAGATAAATTTATCCACAATTGCAAAAGTAACCCTTATAGATGAATTAATCCAATTTGCATTAAAAGTAGCTCTTTTTAGCCATTGTAGCACTGTCCATGGTAGGTAAAACTGGTTATAATTATGGATTATATGGCTTAGTATTAGCAATAGAGAAAAACGGTTTTTGTGACCATAGGCTAGTTTTTATTCTGAAATCAAATGTGAAAACAAGTTCGAATATCATGGACTATGTTTAAAATATCAACGAAAAGTTTCTTTTGTAATAGTTTTGAGAGGTACATAAACGAACCAGCAATACATATGTAACTAAATATATAAGTTTTTCCATTTGTCAAAGTTAACCTCAAAATTTACACTAAATTAATGTTTTTTCTCATTTTGTGTAAACGATTATAAAAGATTTTGTTGATACACGTGCACTGTCGCTTTTCAGGTGCTCGGGCTCTTTTGAAATATGACGTGACTGCGCACTTGTAGCGAAATAAATACCATTCTTTAAAGCATTTTTTCCTCTCACCTTGTTGATTTAAAGAGCTATCTAAAACTTTCAAGGCATTTTCTATCATTACATGATGCTATTGCAAATTAAATTTCTAGTAGAAAATGTCTCAAAAGTCATTTTTTGTCAATACTTAGTAAGTAGACCATGATCTTAAATTTCGGCATCATATTTGATTTCAGAATAAAAAAGTACAGCACCATGGGCGGCTTGTAAATTTGTCCGCGCTCTGACACTGTGAAGTTTTGAAAACAATGTACACTGTTAAAAAATAAATTTAAAATTCTTCTAGACTGTAAACGAATCTGTCGGTAATTCTATGACTACGGAAGAAAATTAGGGTACCGTTGATGGCGAAAACGAAAAACTGTTAAATGTTATAAGACAGATTTTCCCAAAGACATTTAGCTACATGCCAAGAACTTTTCCTGATAAACTTTAGTGAAGATTATAGGACGTGTTTTAGAATGCATGGAAGTATTAATAAGAAGAATCGAAAGAATTTTAACGCAACTGTGGAAATTAACAACGGAGTTCCTGCAATAAATCCATCCACGAAAAGACACAGAAAATGTACAGTTGTCAATTTAGAGAATTACGAATTGTGAATGATATCAGAAATATAACTTGCAATTTTCATCTCATTGAAAGATGTCGAGTAACTGAAGAACATTTCAATGAAAAGCTAAAAAATGACCTTGAATGGGAAGGTAGTCCTTCGTCTCTTAGAAGGATTTTAGAAATTATTGGATTTAAGTTGGTTATTACTCTTGACAACAGAAGAATTTTTATAAAAACAATTCACATATTCCTCAGACCAAAATAGGACGATTTAACCAAACTTACCTCTATTCAAAAGTGCTCCGTCAAAGATCTTAAAAATATTTCTATTTTTTTTTTAATAACAAAAGAATGGTTTTAGCGATTGGAATTAAATTTGGGATGTGAATGTGTACTGGAAAAAGGGATATTCTGACATCTGTTTTTTGTTTGTGGGTATATCGTTAAGTGGTCGACAGTCGAAGCTCAGATTTTTTTAACGGTTTGGTCAATACTTGTGAAACTTTTTCCACAGATGGGCATTCTTATTTCGGGCATTTTTAGTTTGGTTGTGATAACTGGAATAGTTTAGGCAGAAAAAACAATTTTGATTTGCCATTAGATATGCAATTAAAAAAAGTATTATGATTAGTGTTTAATTTGATATGCATATAAAATGGAATTCAAAATCCTTTATATCAATTTCTCTTATACTATGTATATATAGATTTTAGTTGCTAGTTGATTAGTATGACCGATTTAATTAGAACGATTCCTAAACTGGAAAAAGTTATTTCAAAAGTTTATTAATTCTTTTTATCTTTCTAATACGAGTATACCAATTGCAGGTAGACTTAAAACTACGTATAAATAAATTAATGGCCTACATACACATTTACATTAATATTTTATAAACTAACCTTGATTGATTAGTGAAGTCGTAATATTTTTATGTTAAAAGCAGGATGTTATTTCTAATCTTAAAGGAAATTTTATTAGTTATTACGTTTTTATTGGTGATACTAAAAATGTTTAAATGTAACAAACAGCTTAACTGACTTGTGCCAATAGAAATCTCTTGAAAGCGAACATTTGAAAAAGTTTATGAATCTATTTTTGTATTATTCAATAATGTACGTTTAATAATAGATAATTGTCTTTAATTTATGAAAATTGTCAGTTACGAAATTTCATTGCAGAATTTACCAATAGCTTATTGTTTATAATCTCCGATAGACACTCTACAAACCGCAGTTCCTTTGTTGCAACAAGTAGTAATAATAATTATTATTATGTATAATCTATGCATTCAAATAGCTACATAACCACATATTATTAAAACAGCGGATATTCAGGGTTTTCTCAAATATGCAGTTAGTTACTTACACTTGGCGTTTCGCTTTCACTATATAAACTTCGTTCCGGTTAATGATTTCAGCATGAATTGCCCGCAAATTTAAAATACCTGGCCACTTATTTCTTATATTTATGGAAAATTCGTTTTTTATAATTACTACTAAAATACTTAATAATAGCTAAAAATAAACTAACCGTTTTATTTTGCAATTTTACGAATAGTGCCCCCATAAAAGAAATAATAGGCTGCTAATAGTTTTTTCTTGAATTTTTCCACCTGATATCAGATCTGAAGCGCATAAATGAATAATAGAATATTCTTAAAAGTATTTTATAGAAATTTTACTGTGTGAAATTCACCATAAAAAGGATTTAACGATCTAATTTTTCTTCTTAAAATGTATTTACTAAAACCTACAAAGATTTGTATAATTAATTGGGTTAAAAGAACAACTTACCATATTAAGTAGTCCAAGATGCTTAACTTTGTTTTCTTTAACTTATTTGTAACGAAAATTAGTGAGATGAAATTATTACGATATTTATACTATTTGTAACTTTTTACTTTTGTATAGTTGGAAAACGGAAATGCTTAAATACAGAATGCAAACAACGTAATTTTTTGCAAATGCCATTTTTATCATAAGTAACAGTAACCATAGCAAATGGAACCATCCTAGACGATACAAAATACTTGTAATAGGCAATCCAATAAACATTCTTCCTTTCGAAGAAATGATGTTATATCAAACTTTGTTACTATCTAAAAGATATACCTAAAATTCATTAATCAGTAGGTTAATTTGTAACAAAACTCCACCTTTACCTACTTTCGGTAAGTTGTTAATTCTGAATCGTTTTTAATAATACCATTTAGCAAATTAGAGGCACCAACTGATCTAGGTGTGATATCCATTACTCAAATTATATAAATGAAAAATGCTTCAACTGCTATTACTGATATTAAATTTTTATTTTTAGTCATTGACCTTAAAATAAAATGTATGGTAAGGTCAGTTAAAAATTCAGCAATTGTATCGATCTTCTAAGCACATCTTCATCATACATTTACTTGCTCTTATAAAATAATCAAAAAGTAGTTTGATTGTGGGCCCAAAACTAAACAAAGAATCTTATTAGTTGATACATATAGAATCTAAAATGCTTTGTAATCGAAATATGACTAATTAAAGTTTCTTTAAATGTAGCAACCGCATATAATATTAGCAGCACTCAATTGCAAAGAAATTAGTGTTAACCATCAAAGTTAAAATCAAAGTATTAACAGATAAACGAAAATATTAATAGTAATGGTAATAGTAATAGATAAGAAACAAAATATGTAAATGTTTGTTATTTCTATATTAATATAATAAGGTTAAAGACGTTTTATTAAATTTTCCAGTATTGGAAAAATTACTTTTGCCCCGAGTTCCCATAACTTCGTAAATTGATTATTGTTCTCCGGAGGCCATTTTTAAATTTTACTTACAATAGTTCTTTGCCTCCGAACATACCTTAACGCTACATACAGAACTAAGCATGAAAGAGGCGTCTAACTATGTTTCTAAAGAAAGGTATTCATTTCAACTATGATTTTGCTGGTGCATACATAGTACCACATCTTTCTAAATGAGTCAAATGTCAAGTATGATTCATCTTGACTTTGTTGGTCAGTATGCATCTTTGGTTTGATCTTCCGTAGTTCTTGGCTCATTAAGTCAGAAATCGTTAGAAATAAGAAGTTAGATGCTGCTTGCTTAAGACTTGACACGTGTAGCTTTCTATTACTTGCCAACAGTTGGCATGATTAAGAAGAGATAATAAATCAGTTAAGATTGATTCGTCAACGCTTCGTACAGGCTTCTCTGTGCAGTATGTCTTAAACAGTAAATGAGAAAAGTGTATGGTGTAGTTTCAAAATAAAGATTAAAAATTGTTTGCAAGATAACTTTAAGTAGGCTAAGATAAATGTGAACTCAAGATCTTTCTTGATCTAATCTAACTATTTAGCCAAGTAAACTATACTAGTGATTCAGCTTATTATGTATTCCCTTTTTAGAAGCTTATTCAGATTTCGTATATGTAACCTTGAATACTCACTACACTTACATATATTTTCTCACAATAAAAAAATTAAAAAAATATAATAATTTTACTATTATAAGAACAAAAGAAATAGAAATAGTTAACAGTTTCTTTCAAAAATATGTTTGATTTTATAGCCATGAATAATAAACAAATAACCGTTATCGTTAAGTAATAAAAATGTTGAAATTACTTTAGAACACTCGATTAATATTACAGTTAATTATGATAAGAAAATATGAAGCATGTGTTTGTAGACATTTCATAATTAGTTATGGTTTATGTTTCAATTACATGTAAATTGATCTAATTAAGACTAACTAAAATAATAAAAGCTTTTTAGATCGTAAATCTCCTGTTTTAAAGATATGAACGTTCAAGAAGAGTAAAAAAAGAAGATAAAAAAATAAACAACCAATTCATTAGTTTGGAGCTTGGGAAATGTAATAAAATTGGTTTTTATAGGTTAGATTCTTATTAAAAAAATACTTTAATTTTATAGACACGGTTGTGTTCAAATGCTTTCTCAACCTGAGAAATTTTAAAAGTTAAAATTGTCTGCTTCCGTACATTAGAAATTTGTCATTATTCATTGATCTTCCATTTAACGTTAAATTAAAAAGTTATCGCTAGGTTTGGGAGTAATCTAAGAGTAATCCAATTTTGAGTATTATTTCAAAGTAATTAAAGTGTGAAAACAACTTAAAAACAGAAGGTAACAATAATTAAGATAACTATTAAGTATTTGTAAATCTTTTCTCAAGATTGATTGAATTTTAATATTTCTCAAAACCAGATGATGCGAGGAAAATACTAATTATAGTTAAGTATCTGAAATAAATCAATAGTTAAGGAGTATTATGTTGTTCAAGCAAGTTTTGGACAAACTTGGACAAATCCTAAAATGATCAAATCGACCTTTTTGGTCAAGATATCATTTCCTGTAAGAGATTTTTCCTTTTATTTAGCAGTTGAAGCAACAATCTAAACGAGAACGAGACTCGAGTTTTTCTTAATGTTGTCATATCCTTTGAAGTTATTTTTTCTTTGTCTTAGGATTCAGATTCTAATGATCGTATTTTTCCTTAAATCAAACTATGGATTGATCCAGAAGTTTGTTTGCATACACATAGCAGTTTTTCGTTTCATTTCTTGTCTACAAATAAAAATGTTAATTACAACATGAATAAATTCGTCTTCTATATACATACACACAGATTGATTTTACTTTTGATCACTCGTTATACGGTGTCAAAAAATTTCTTGTTCTGCAATGTATAAATAATTTACGGAAATACCAGTTAAGAATCAACTTTTTTTTATATTTTTTCGTTTGACATCAAATTTTCTTACACAAGAATAGCCAGTCCAAAATTTACATTTAGGATCAAAGATTCTGTCGTAATCTTAAACGTGGTTAGCACCTATGAAGGTTACGAGAAACGCTTCAAAGCTAACACATTTAACTAAAACTTTACACACAGAAAGAAACAATAAACAACAATTTAAAAGTTAGTAGACAATTATAAACGCTCTAGTGAGTGTGTAATTTGTTTTATGATGTTACGTCTAGCTGCAAACTTTTCTGCAATAATAAAGGTATAGCATACAATATTTTAAACGGTAAGAGTGACTAACACTTAACTAACACAAATAACCTACTAAACTTGAGCGCATTTTTGCTAGCAAGAAAATTATAAATTACTGCTACCGTTACTGAATAAAGACGAGCATGAAAATTAGCTATAGGTAGGTCAAAAAGGGAATGAAAACATGAAGTTTCTAAACAATAAAAAACGTCTATTATATTTAGATGAATTTCTTTAAATCATTTTAAACGCAATGTAATGTTAAAAGATTACTGTAATTACTTACTGTTTGATGATTGGAGATTTATATGAATTTCTTTAGGTAGGTAGCTAATAACAATGCCTTTACCTGGAACAAAAAAGAAAAACATTTTAATATGCGAAAATACCGCTGTGAAACTTTTCATCTTCTGTTTATTATAACTCATTGTGTTGAAACGAAGGAAGTATAAATTAATAGCGATTTGAATTTTTTATTATAAGAAGGTTAACAATACCCATTCGAGTATGTTTCATAAGATTCCTAAGGAATAAAAGAATTATTCACTATTGATTTAGTTTACTGAACTAACGGTATGCTACAGTGCGTTAATGCGTACGACATCTGCAAGCATAGTTACATAATAAAAAGATATTACGTATTCCACTAAGCATTTATTCAATACCAAGAATTTCTTTTGAAAAGTTTTAATTAAACAAAATGATGTGCCTATTATCCTTAAGTTCTCAACAACAGTTAAGCTTTTAATACGTACTAGATGAATCAAACCGAAGAACAAAAAAATTACTACAACAGCGAAGAAGAGTGATAACTCCAAAAAAGATATTCGCCTTTCTTTTCATCTTTTTACTTGTTTTATTATTTAACAGTAAAAACAAATAAAATAACAGTAAGTTTCTCAAATTATTTTCAATTTTACACTTACTATGTTACCGCTATTGTTTTGTAAAAGGCAGACGTATTAAAAGGTCGTCTATATTCTCATCTGTACTCCATCTTATTTCTTGGCATTTCCTTGTAGCATGAAAAGCATATAATCAGTAGCGTATTCTCTATGGTACAAATGGTAAAGTTGCACCAGAGCCTACGATTTTGGCAAAAAATAAGTTATTTTTCCGACTTTACAATTTTTAAAATAGTGTAGAAACTCCAGAAGAACAGTTGACAAAATGACACATTATACTAAGAGTCGCTTAGTAACGTTAAAATCCAGTACTGGATTTTAGCAATAAACTGGTGTAAAGAAATACTTTTGTGCTATAAAAAGCGAGCATTCCAATGTATTAACTGGAGCGAATAGCTACAGCCTTCCTCTATTGTCTCGCTAACTAAACTCGTATAGACGTACGAAGAGCTCGTAAGAATCTAAAAACAAAATACTGAACATATGAAAATTATTAATCAGAATGCTCTGACAAAATATTTGCTTAACTTCATTGGTAAGTAAGACAGTAACTGCCATAAACACAAATGTGTTAACCTCAAAAATCTAACCAAGTATTCGAGCATTCTCAATTAGATATTCTTTAATAAAATTACTTGTTTAGACAAGTCGTACATCTCGTTGTACGATATACTATTCCAGTACAATAATACTAAAAAACTGTGTAAACAGTACTCACCTGCAAAACGTTAGTTTTTAATACTTGCTTTTAGTACTCGGCTGAGTTTACTGGCGATGCGTATTTTAGCTTTAAGGCTAACTTACCGTCATTAACCTATTCTTATAAAATCAAAAAAACACTACTGCTTTAGTTAAGTATGGTACGGCAGCCGTTCTGTCCCATTAAGTATAGAGTGGTCGGTTCGGTAGGAACATTCAGAATCTAAAGAAGTACGGCTAGCAACCCGACAGACACCGGTCACGTTTGCTGATATTTATTTGGAAAAATGGAACATCCTCTGGATTAACTTCTAAATCCCAAGACCACAACCTCGGCGGTATCCCCGGTGGTTCAGAGTCCACGTAAATATTGTAGGTTTCCTTTGTCTAAAGCACTAAAACCATTCACTTAGACGGATGATTAGAACAGCTACAGTTCATCAAAGCTATAAGAGGCTGAGCATGACTATATGTATACCTACCAATCGTTTTGATTACATAGAATGGCTTATGTTCATGATCTATTGTCAAATGTATGAACGATTCACGTCACGTATTGTGATGAAGTTTCGAGGCAATTGATCAACATGTGTTCTCTCAAGAAACCCAAAAAGAGAAAACATGGGGATAATACCTTTTTACATGTTGGGTTTACTAAGAGTGACAGAAGAGGGCTACAATCGTTCTTCACCCTTCTCACAGACTTGGGTTAGTCGCTTACAATCCTTTTTATCTTACTACTAAAAAGCAAATGCAACAAAAATCTCGAAGACATTGAAATTGAAATAGTTAGAAAAAATTTAACCATCCATTCAGTGGCAGTTGTACATCAAGAAAAAAATATATTTTTCAAAAACCTCCCCATTTGAAAAGTCAAAAAATTGTTTAAGGAGTCTCTGGAATACAAAATCTATCTGTACAAAATAAAGTAGTAAGAAAAATAACAGCAATTATCTCAGTTTTAGATTGATGGTATTGCTGACACTACGTCTACCATCACCTGGGTAAACATTGAAGAAAAGGCTAGTACAATGCTTAAAATTCAAAGGCATCGTTCAAACCATTTTTCCGTGCTCTGTGTGTGACTTGCTATGGTTTCATTTTTGTTTTACCTAGCGTTAAACTGTTATTTATCGACGTTTTAGTGCACCATGGTTTTACAAGTTAAAGTGTAATTAGTGCACAATTGAGGAAGGTCAAGATTAAAACATATCGTTTCTAAACATTAATTTCAGATTGGAACCCGTACGTATTTCTGTGGATTAAACGGTAACTAACAAGTTGGCTTCAATAAGTGACCCTTCCCTACCACCAAATTTACTACGAAGTGTCCAGATCTCTACACAAGGTTGTGTATATCACTACTCAGTGCTGATTTGGTTTATGCGCTTCTAAGGATTCGCGCTCGGCTAGTACAATGAGGGATAGCAAGTTTTCGTATCATGTTTGCTTTTCATTTAGATACCATTTATCGCAAATTAAGATTTTGACAAATTCAGATGGGTCTTGAAGTAGGAAAGTCAGACATAAACGTATAACATGACAGCGCTATATTCTATATCGCTGATAACAGAGTCGATTGCAATATACATATACGAACTTGGTAGATTGAAAATTAAAGACTGGCCTACCATAAACCTAAAGGAGGACATTTATTTGAAAACTGCTGCGTGAATGTGATGACGTGTAAAAAGTTAAGCGAACATATTTGCAAGTGTCGCTGAGTCATGAGTGCCATTTGATATTTCATTTAACAAGCTTAATTACAAACATGTCAATAAATTTATTCCCTAATTTCAATAAACGCAAACATAGACTTTTGTTGTATCATGTAATGCTTCGTGGTTAATTTATGCCATATAGACCAACTCGTACCAAGTTGCAATTTAGAGCTAATAAAATCTGCAGAATTATTGATTTTTCTTTTGTTAACTAAGTTCATTTTACGATAAGAGAGGAGTGCGCGGATCAAGATCAAATAGCTTTAAACAAATAATGGCCCTATAGAGCGCTTATACGGGCCAATTTACACTCAGTGGATTGTTTGCTCATTCCTGTTAAAACACAAAAATTAAAAAATGTACAAGAAAATAAATTAGTCATTAATTCACTTTTTGTATTATAAGAAAAGAATTCGTCATATCTGGTCTTGTTATTCTTATCTTAATGTTAAGTTAATATTATGCCGACCGTACCCTTCATTAATTAGATTGTTTAAGCATCAGCAAAATTTGTTCTATGGGTTGTTTCTAACTGACCTGCTCTCTACCATTTTTGCCTTTGGCTTGTTGTTTTGTCCTTTTGGCCCATCATTGTCTAAGTAGTTCTCTTTGTTGTTTTATGTTCTACCATACGACAGTAGTTTAACAAACCTGTATATGTTGTTCCTTAGTAATCATCAATTTTCAATGATTTTTTGGAGATTCCAACTCGGGTATCCGTAGAATTTCTTCATACTTCGTTTATAATTTCTTGATACTAGCGAACTTTATCTTTTAATCTTATAGGCGGATCCTTTAACTTTTGCGACCACAGTACCAAGTAGTGCTCTAATAATGACGATAAAATAAACATCTACATATTGTGTAAGTAGTTTAACATGGACAAATATTTATATTCAGTTATAATCGTGACAGAAAACATATAAATCGATCTCCATGGTCAGAATATTCTATGAATACAGCTTTAAATAATGGTTTCAGGCGTCAATCACAAGGACTAGATTAATGTATGTAGACGTACTAATATCTTCGATGCAATCCTATATGATCTTCTTGTCGGTCAATCTAGTAAAGGGTTAAGAAATAGAAGAAAAAGACACAAAGTGTGTCGACACCAACTTGCTATTCCTAAAAACCGCCTATAAATTTTGTGATGTTTCTAGGTACTGGTTTTTCAGGATAAATTACTCCAAGTTCATATTACATAACAAGACATTTGAGTTGCTGATAGATTTATGACAAAAACAAAGTAGGTTAAAATCATATTTTTACAAATTCTCAGAAAAGGTTGAAAATAGTTAAATCCCATCTGACCTTGTTTAATTACAGTAGGACGACATTACCGTCAAAATCCTACACATGGAGTCAATAGAATGGACGTAGATGCACAATCAAATTATCACTAAAAGAACTGAAGTAGAATTGGTAAATGGAAAAATAACAAGATAAGAAAAGTCGGTTAATATCAAACAACTGACCAAATCACCTAGCAAGTCTATGAAGAATAACTAAATTTCAAGGAACTGTCCACCTCAGAAAGGATTAAATACACCTCTACGCAAAAAAAGCAATAATTCCAGAGGAAGGAATGCTAGAAGAACATTGTGCAATTGTTACTCATACCGAATACCATATTACACTTTCTTTTGGGTCATATTTTCTGAATAAGACATGCAAAACTTCTTTACCATTAGATGTATGTATTATTTTGCCGTTTAATGTGCGCAGTTTGTACAATTCGCAAGATGATTGTTAAATTTTGTTTTTGTTATCTATTATGTCTTCTTTTTTGCCTTACACTATCGAAATATAAATTGATATTAGCAGCTTTCATTATTTTATTTTAAAAATTTAGTTATCATTCACAATACAAACATTATGATATTAAATGAGTTTTATGTAATCCCAGCTGTTTTTAACATAGCAGTCGATTGTAATAATTAATAATGTAGTACCTATCACCTAAAGCGGCTTCTTTTTTGTTCATAGAAGGATAATTATTATTTTGGCAATAGCGCAATAGCAAAAGTGAAAATAAAATTGGAACGACGGTTTGCAACATCTGTGCATTGATGCGTGACTGAACCACATTTAATCCTTTTAATTTCTGAAAGACTTGCAATTTTAAAATTAGATTAAATCAGTTTATTCACTTTTGCTGAATTCAAAAGTGAAATAGTTGTATATTAATTATCGATTCCAGGCCATTTGCATAAAATTAATTAGTGAAAATGGATATTCTTTAATAAGAGGAAAAAGTAAAACATGGAGAGAATAAAAAAAACTAAAAAATTAGAAAACGTGAGCTTCATTTATTTTTCATTTGTAGTAAGAGTTACTAATAAAATGTCATCGTACTTTACCCAAACAAATGAATGAAAGGTTATTATAATAAGAAGCACCTATTTCAAGATTGGATTTACATTAAAAATACTTAACAAAAACTGATGTAAATAATTATAACTGTAATTCGATTAAAAATTAGCGACAGTCACGGTTGTTTTACTAGGATTTTATAACGGTCCAATTTTATTTTCGTTTTTCTAACGGAAACTCAAAACGCGCGTGTAAATTTTCGGTCGTTTGTAAATATTTGATTTATACTTGCATTATTTACTTTGCAATTTGCACAGTTACGCTACTGGTTTTCTTAATGAGTAGTAGTAACTTTGGAAGAAAAGAACGTAGCTTTTCAAATTATTGTCTTTTGGAAAAATACCAATGAAAACGAATTTCGTGTTTTAAACCACCTACTCAAATTCTTAACGCTTTTTGGGAATACTTAAAACACCGGTTTTACATTTCTGATTGTAGGTTAATTAATCCTCATATTATTTAAAGAATGATTTGAATTTGACATTTCTAGAAACAACACTTTTTATATGACAATTGTTATAAGATTTTACTGTTATTGGTTAAACTTTAATTAAAATAAATTCATTATTAAAATCGCACACCTACAAGATTGTAAATAAACTTGATCATTTTGTTACTCACTCAACTTCTGTTTTTGGCGATTCTACATTTAACAAGACTAAGAAATGTTAAAAGCAAAATTTGATATGGTTTCCTTTTCATTTAAGAACGAATTTAGTTAGATACGAATAACAAGGCGTGTCTAAAAGAATTATGTATCTTAAATTGATACATAATGTTAGTAGGCGGCGGTACAGCATTGTTCATTAATTCTCTCTGAAAGGGATGGGCCGGATTTCATCCGTAATAATTATTACAATCGAAAAATACACTCGACCAAAAACTAAGCAATTTAATAAGCTTCAAATTTAAAGCTGTGTAGCTTCTAATTGCAACTCTCGAGGTAATTGCTGCTATTATAGTCGCCGGATATAATAACCAGAAACCAACTTTTTATATGACGTGAGAACAATAGGCTACTCTTGACACACATCTCATCTTTAGGAGGTTCATGACATAGTGTTCTCTTGAAAACCGGGATACAAGAATTACTACGAAAATTACGAGGATGTATGTACATATGTATATTTTGATGGACAAGTGAATAAATGTATTTTTTATACAATATAGTATAATTTCCATCTGTACATTTACCATAAAGTAGCATTTTTTTAACGTAATTATCATTAAAAAATGGAAAGACTAAGAGATATGAAAATGACAACAAATTATATACAGAAAAGGAAATAACAACAAGATGAATGAATAATAAATTAACTCGAGTAATATAAAGGTGCTGAAAGAGGAAGGAAAATGAAAAATATAAAGGAATTAAGTTAGTTAAGTATTCTATAACTCGATCAGTCTTAAAAGCCGAACCTTGATTTTTATTTTTGTATGAATGGCCGTGTCTCCAAATCTTTATTTGGTTTGATCTTAGCATTATCGATCTCATGTATATACGAGGGCGGTTCAGTAAGTACCCGTGTTTGACGACAGAAGGCGTTCCTGAGAGAAGTTGGTGTTATCATCGTGTGCTGCCATCTATCAAACGACGGTATAACAAATTGCAGACTGATTGATGGGTTAGTTTGGATTTGACAGCCATTTGAGTAAGACGTGTTTCGTGATTTTAGCTAAGATGGAAAAAGAGCAGTATCGTTCGGTAATTCGCTTTCTGTTTTTGGATGAGAAAAAATGCGAGGAGATAAAAGCAAAGTTGGATGCTGTTTATGGGGACACTTCGCCATCTATGACCACAGTTAGATATTGGTTCAACGAATTTAAACGTGGGCGAACATCCGTTTTTGATGAGGAGCGACCAGGACGCCCGGCAGACGTGGTTACCGAGGAAATCATTCAAAAAGTCCACGACATGATTCTCGCTGATCGACGAACGAAAGTGCGTGAAGTAGCAGAGGCCGTAGGTGTGTCGACCGGAACGGCAATTAATATTTTACATGATAAGTTGGCGATGAAAAAATTGTCGGCGCGATGGGTGCCGCGATTGCTAACGGTGGACAACAAGCGGATGCGGCTGTTAACTTCGAAGCAGTGTTTGGAGCAATTTAAGCGAAATCCGAAGGAGTTTTTGCGTCGAGTTGTCACCGTTGATGAAACCTGGATTCATCATTACACACCAGAAACTAAGCAACAATCAAAACAATGGATTTCTCCCGGTGAATCTGCTCCAAAGAAGGCGAAGATGGTTCCATCGGCCGGAAAGGTCATGGCGACGATTTTTTGGGATGCGAACGGCGTCATCCTCATGGATTTTTTAGAAAAAGGAAGAACGATCACTGGACAATACTACAGTGAGTTATTAGACAGCTTCGACAAAAAATTGAAGGAGACACGGCCGCATTTGGCGAAAAAGAAGGTGCTGTTTCACCACGATAACGCACCAGCACATTCATCCGGAGTTGTCGCCGCCAAACTGCATGAATTGCGTTATGAATTGCTGCCGCACCCCCCGTATTCACCCGATCTGGCTCCCTGCGACTTTTTCTTGTTTCCTAACATGAAGAAATGGCTCGCGGGAAAAAAATTTAGCTCAAACGAGGAAGTCATCGCCGAGATAGAGGCGTATTTTGGAGAGTTCGACAAATCCTATTTTTTGGAGGAGTTAAAAAAATGGCGAGAACGTTGTGAGAAGTGTATATTTCTAAAAGGAGACTATGTTGAAAAATAAAAAAAAATTTTTGAAAAAAATTGTGTCTTCATTTCTAACACGGGTACTTATTGAACCGCCCTCGTACATCTGAATGAACTCAAATAATCAAAAATCAATAATGTATTAAGGTGCATCGCTTTGACTTAATAATCCGTCTATCATGCACTAAGAAAAATAGTTTTATACAACGGTATTCTTCACATCAGTTTCATAAGTGTTTCTTAAAATTCCAATATACGTAGGCCTTGATTCATAGCCTTTAAAATGCATAATCTAATCAACAAAACATTGATTTACTTGAACCCATTCAATTATTGTAAAAAGACTGGTTAATTTGGAGTAACTATTTAGTTATTAGAGAATTATGAAATTGACATCACTTCTTTTAAAGAATGTTACAAGCGGTCTTTATTTGCAGTTCAAAAGTCTGTTTCGTTGTCAAAATCTTTCGTAAGAAAACTTGTTTATTTTAATTTATTGAAGTCTTTAGATAGTTTAAGTGTTTTTAAATAGAAATTGAATTCAAATCAATCTAAATGCTTTTTATAGTAATATTGAACATTTTTCATATTGTTATGTTTGGATAACAATTGGTTGTTAATCAGATTTAAATCAACATTATTCTATTGATTCTTCTTTCTATTTCCACGTAAAATTATTATTTTAATTGTCTAAAAATTCTAATCCAAATAAAAAAGTATGAAAGGGGTCAAAAACTCTACATTGAATTTAAACCAGCAATTGTGTATTCAAGATGCCACGTAATACACATTCAAACCAATATTGAGCTTTCGTATATGTATCTTAATCTGAAAACGCCTGAGATTTTGAAGGTAAGTTTAAACTTTACACATTTTAATTATATCTAATTAACGCTTGCTCATAGGGAAAGTCTGGAAGCTTTAAAGATTTTCGTGATTTGAAATATTTCATTTTACAGCCCAATAATTGGATTTTCGGAAATCTGAAAACATCAAATTGTTATTTGAATCGTGGAACAGCAAGTTTCTCTTTGTGCTGTAATCGTTACTCTCGACCATAATCCACGAGGAATGGCAGATAATTACGCGTATGAAACCAAGATCGGCTAATAATTAATTGATTAACATTTAAGATTTATGTTTTAGTTTTGCATTTACGATTTTCTATCGCAAGCTTTATTGTTTGTTTTTATTTTATATTTTTATTAATAAGTTGTTATAAGATGGTTGTGCATTTTATTATTATTAAACGTAAACCATTACAATTATAATACTGATCTATTATCACCATTAAACAGTTCACTTGGCGATATTAAATATATGCCATAACAAAATGAGTATTAATAGTAATAAAAGATACTTTAAACATGTTTATATCAGAAAAACTTGTGTTATAATAGTAACTAAATGTTTGTCGTCGTCATGTGTATGAGGAAAATTGTATAACGATTGCGAGAATTCTTATAACAGTTATAAGATATTTTTCTCAGTGTGGATGTTGAAAGAACAGAGGGGTGGGTTTAATCGAGTTCCTATCTTTAATTCTTATATCCATTGAAATCTGAGTTTTGATGTAATTCTAAAACTTCTTCAGTTGTATACGAAATGTGGCTTTTAATCAATATTTCTTTCCAGTTTCAAGAAAAACGAGATTTTGCTGTGTCAGGTTCAGTAGTTTGTCTTATTGCTATAGTAAGTAGAGTTCAGAAGTTTTTTTCCAGTCCTTCACAAGCAACTCATACAAAAGATTTGTTCCAGTACTTTTAATTACTTATTCACAAACACAACGTTACATTCAGTCCTGTTTGGCGTCATTTCAACAAAAGCATGCTTTGCTATAATTTGGATTTCGGCCACAAGGAATTAGTTTCACTTGTCAGTGGGCTTATCTATCTTGATTGGTTAAGCTCACTAGAGTTTTAAACATTGCTTTAGATAAAAATGCAGACTACAAGAATTTCTATTTTCGAACATTTCTAAGACTCAACTCTACTTATAATTAAACACGACCAAATGCAATGAAGAAGAGCTAAGAAAGATGATATAACTAAATTTGTTAACAATACACAAGAAATATTTATTATTTGACATAATTTCAATTGAAGGAGTCGTAAATCATAGAAAAATGTTCTAAAATGTCCTACTGTGCAAAAATTAAAAATGAAATTTCAACCAAATATACAGACTTTTAGAGTTCTTAAGATTTAATGAAAAAAAAATTTATAGTAGGTATACATACATGTAGGAGAGAAGCAAAAAAGAGCTGAAACAAATTAGTCAAATATCATAGCAAGAAAAAAACAAATACATACTATTAGTATATCATTCAAGTAGCAAAAAGTGTTAATAATGTTTAGTCTTTGCCATAGATATGCATGCACTATTGTTTAGACATTTTTTTTAAGATAATGTGTGATTGTTATAGTGTATTGAATACGACATAAATTTCATAAAAATGCTTGGTTTGTCTACGTGAGCAAAGCAAAACTAATTTAACATGGCTATTTCACAATTAGATAATAGTCTTAATATATAAGAGAATTACATTATATTGGAATAGGTACTGGAATCTTGGTTTCAACATAAAACATCACAAAAAGCAACGAATAAAAATTTACTTCAAAATCTAATGGTCTTATAAATTAAAAATTACGATAATTTATAACTTTATTAATAAAGAACTTAATTATTATTGCAATAAAAGAGAAATTTTACAACAATAAGTCTGGTAATTTACTATAAAATCCCATAATTGAAGACAAAATTAGTAACTGCCTTCACTTTCTTTCAATTAATGGCTAAAATATGGATAATTTCTAAAATGTTACGTTTGAAAGTTCACTTGTATTACAGGTCATTATTTAAGAACGTGTTAAATAAAATTAATATACGCGATGATACTTAAGTGTAATCAACAGATTCTTACTAGAAAAAAATAACCATTATACTTAACGAAATGATCTAATTACTGGTCATTAAATTCTTCGCAAACGCACAACCACTTTTGGCTTTTGTATTTTATAATTGATTATAAACTTCAGTAACTAAATCATTATTATTAATTATAGAAAAAAAAGAAATTTGATACTACATCCTAACATTTCCTAATAAAGGATTGCTTACGTAACAAAGTAGTGTTGGATAAAATCTAATTAATATTACTTGAGCAGTACAATTAATCTATTTAATTGGAGGATGTGTTATAGACAAGGGTCAATGATCTTGAATTTTGCTCATAATTAGCATTGTCTTTCTTTGAATATATCATTGATTTAAAACGCGTTGGTGATATTAAAAAAAAAACAAATACACAAATATCTTTTATATACCAATCTTCGAAAGTAGGAAATCGAAAATTGCCTAGAGCATTTATAACATTTTTGAAAAGCATAGACATCATTAAATTTCTTAAGATAAATCACCTCTAGTAATTCAAATTATTAAGACATACTGAAAATTAGCAGAGGTTTTTTATTTATCGCAGTTAATTTAAAAATTAACTCTTTAACATACCTTACATACCTGCAATAAGCCGGTAACACCAATAACAAAATATTGAGAAATTTTATACGTAGTGATTCCAGTAAAGCAGGAAAAACATAATTAGACCAGATTAGAGCAATTGATTACATTTTTATACACTATATACAGCAATAATGATACGAACTACAGGCATTTGAAGTGCAAAGAAACAATTCAAGCTCTATTCATTGTTCACAAAGAAAGAAAACTAGACCAAAATTTAATTTTGAGGCACCTAAGCAAAATCGCTTCTTCGTACATAAATAGTCTGAACTGATTTCAGTACCTTCTCCTTCTTCCTCTAAAATGAATGATGAAGTGTTTGGTAAAACTGAATAAAATGGGCAATAAATTTTTTCGGATGCTTACTGAGATCTAGAGGGATCATGTGTTCATCTCGTGCAGAAGTAAAGAACTCGTGGAGGTTGAATGTATCTCAGATAATGAACGACTTAAATGCTCTTGCTGATCTAAAACTAAACAGAACTGGTCCGAATTGATAGAGAGACTGTTATACAAATCTTGCACAGCAATCTCAACATGCCGAAAGTTTCCGCAGGCTTGTCACAATCTTTGACCTCTACCCAGATGTTTCTTCATGTGACTTTTATCTTTTCCCAAAAATAAAATCTGCATTTAGTAAGTGAACTCGTTTTGAATCGGTTACTGAGGCAAAGAAGAAAATGACATGACCCACAGCACAGAATGCAATATAAAATTAAATTATATCATCATTTTTGTTATTTAATACATAAAGTTCTTTTTATTCAATTTCTTTATTTTACTAATTGAAGGATTTTGATACATATAATGTTTACTTTTAACCCTGCAACCTTAATAAAAGTCCCCTCATTAATGAATCCGGTGAATTTCTTCTTTTATGTGTTACAGCAAAATTTAGTACTCTACAGTATTTACAAGCTATATTCTCAATCATATCTAACAACCATGAACAGAAGTGATGTAAGTTGTTACGGGGAAAACGGGATTTAGTGATCCAAAGATTGTTACTTCCCGTAAACATACAGTCTAACAAGCCACTTGACTAGCTCGGCAAATCGGAGACAGGGTGGTTCGGCGGTACACTCTGTATACGATTTTTCAAACCTAGTATACTTGAAATGAGTACATAAACAAATAGGCATTGGTAATTGTATAATGGCGTGGTATGTCAGTGTAAACAGTTCGTCGTCTTTTTTTTCTTCTTTTTTCTAGACAATTTCGTTATCGTTTAAATACTTTAGCGTTAATACAAATTTTACAATTCACAAAACGAAACTTTCTTTAATCTTATTTACGCTGTAGTAAGATGCCCTGCAGGCTAATTTGCTTAAACGTTAAAAAGTCAACTAATATAAGTCAGTTCGATTTCTTAAAAAAACAAACAAAAGTACAATACAATACAAAGTCTGAACTTACTTAGCCAGTTGAACTGGCTTAAAAATTGGATTCCATCGCACAATGCTAACGCTCAACAAAAAAATTTAATACGGTTCGCCCACAATTTTTTTAAATGTCGAACTGTTGAAAGATTTAAAAATCTTGAGGACCGTGCTACGAGCTCGCTGGTCGGGCTGTCCAACGTGGTGCCAGATTTATTAATTTAATATCTAAACATGGATGTTTCTGTATGGTTTATGAACTAGATTTGGTAGATAAATATTTGTAAGTTGGTATGTGTCACATGACAGTTCTGTCAAAAGTCTAATGAACATTTATTTATTTATTTAATAGTAGTAGAAACGTGTAATTTAATTATTCTTTCCAGAATAATAAAATCAGTTGGAAAACGATCTTACATATTCAAAAGTCCCAACTATATTTCTGCAGTGTGATTGCAATAGATAGAATATTATTCGTTGAAAGACTTCTTGAACGGAGCTAATGTTATGAACGGTAAGTAGTAACATCCTCACGACCAGGGAATTAATAATAAACTAATTGGGATTCGTTGTGGCTAAATTCAATAAGTAATAACTGCACTGGGAGTTCTGCAGTCTCTAGTACATTCCCAAGAGATAAGCACTGAAAAGCAATAAAAACATCCATGCGGGACACCTTCTGGACTAAGCAACACGTAATGCCTTCTCAAAAACTGAAGAAACTTGACGAGAATAACAGGGTTGGGAGTATTTAAGAGACGGAATACTACATTAAGTAGCACAAGTGCAAAAAGTTCAGATTGGCAAACTAAATATTCATACACCCTAATTGGTTAACAGAAAATATTATTTTGCAAGACAGAACAGGAAGTTCTCACCCCACTGGAAGCTATAAATCTGTCTACATCTTGACAGGTTAAAATCATCTCCAATAGAAATTCAAATACAATGAAATAGTTACCATTTAAAAATATTTTCTCAAGAAATATCAGACTATAAAAATGAATTTATAATAGCGGGCATGTTACTTTCGTAGATATAGACAATCTGACACCTGGTGAAATTTATTATGTCTGAACCTGGACGCTATTTTATATTTTCAGATCATTTTTAAACTAGACTTTTCAATATAGGAATAATATGCAAGAAGTCACATACGAGGTGTGATCATAAAGATATTATTGAGATAAACACTACAGAACGAAATTAATTAATAAAATCGGTCTTCTAAACGCCATTTATTTACCCAAATGCTTTCTTTAATGATAGTGAAGCCTAATTTCTCAAAATAACACAACCAGATCTTTCTTTATTATTGGTACTACAAGATGAATAGGTTGAAGACTTTTATAATGCTATTACTTATTACTTCTGTGTTCAGACAAGCAAAACATTTAATATCGCATTAATTTATTTAAGAAAGCAACTATGTTGTGCTTGACGCTACTAATACCTATATTATAAGTACCATCATTCTTAATACGTATGTAATATAGTATGTATAATTGATAAGGACCTGTATGTAGGAAGGTATGTAATTTAAATGTTCAAATTGTTAATTGACTGTACTATAGTTCATATTCTAAATTTACTAATTCGTTTTCGTATTTTAATTGAGATAATTTGAACTAATCGAGATTCACATAAAAATGGCAACATAACATTTAAAGTTCCTGAAACATATAAGTGTACGGTACGCAATGTGTACGACTTTCTTTTAATATTTCATAAATAACAATTTAAGCAACATATCGAATTTAGTTGCAGGTTACTGAAACATAAAATAGCCGGAAACATACCATTATCAGATTCAACTAAGCTAATAAAAGTCATAGAGTGTGAAAGGCCTAGTAACCAAATAATTCGTCAAATAATAGTAAAAGCATTGTTTCAATGTTTATTCTGTTTTTGGTTATTACATGTAAAGTGAAAGAATTACGCAAAACGATTACATATTACAAAACTTTACAAACTGGAACGTGAAGTCAATACCATTGTCGGTTTTAAGCAGAGTAAGAATTGCCACATTGTTGAAAATAAAAAACTTTAAACATAGATTCTAGATAGAATATTACAATATGATGAATGATGACCTTCGTTATCTATTAATAATCAGTTCTGAAGTAGATAAGGCATCATCTGATAATACAATAAAAACGATAAATAAAGATCTTGTAGGTTTAATAGTATACTAACGTTAAGTAGCAAGCAAAGTCAACAAGAATAGACAAGATTCAACACCTTAGTCATTATTTTTGCATTTTATTTTTAAAACAAATAATATCCTGCATAAACATGATTTTGTTATTTTAAACATTTTAAGATGGCAATCAAAAACAATTAGTTGGTGGTTATTTAAAATTTATTAAGATGAAGATACTTCCTTTCTCAACTTATTTGGGTTCGTAACTAAAAAAACGTTTAATTTACATTATTGTAAGGCATCTTCACATTTAGAAAATGAGTAAATTTAAGATATGTTAATGTGAATGTGAATGGAATGTAAAATGAATTAGGCAACAATCAAGTTTAGTTTAAGCGAAATTATATGTTCAAAAAAAAAATAAATAAAAACAAAGAAATCATGCCAAAATAAAAAATAAATGCCTTCATCTTTAAATCCTTACCGCAGACTTCAATGTTTCAATTTGTCAATAAGAAACTGGGGTATCTGATTAATGGGAAGCCCAAACTCTTGTTATTTTATTAATTCAAATCGTTCAACTAGAAACTTCTCCACTACCATTCTGTTGGCAATGGCAACAATCTTGTGAAGCCGGTATTGAGTTTAATACATACTGGAACACAAATTTGTGTTCCATACGAATGTGTTGGTATTTGTGTTGGCGGTAATGGATTTCCTAGTGTACAAAATATTTCGAGTAAGTAAAAAAGGGATATTTTTGACAATTTGGTCTCGTCACATTTTCTTATTGATCTTGACATCGTCAGGAAGATAATAGATATGTAAATGGGGAGGAACGGTGAGCGCACACTATCAAAAGATTATTTAGTCAATGTATGTAACAAACTAAGAAAACCTGTTACCAAAAATAAATCGTAGCACTAGAAAAACTAATCCATACAGTCCATTACTATACTTAACATCATCAACTTGGTAAAAGATTTTGATGCCAAAAATTCACGGTGTCCTTAAAGCCAGCTCTCCGACTTACCTGAATAAGAACTAACCTACGATTTAAATAGCATGTTCGGCAGAGACACAGGTCTCACCCGTCTTGCTTGCTTAGAAATCTAATTAATATTTACCAAGTAGTAGCAGTAGTAACACTGAAGGGGTACATATAATGCCTAGCAAACAGACTTTTACAGACATGTTTTTACTAAACTCATCTGTATTACTTAGCCCTACGCAACGATACCATCGGCCGTCTAAGCAGTTGCACTTAGAACTGCCATGACAGTTACAATTGGAACCACTTCTACAGTTGCGTCTAGATCCGCCTTGGTAGATCTTGGCTTGTCATGTAGAAGTTAATGATTACCACAAATGTTAGTGTGGTAGCCGAAGGGCGTATACAACGATTACCTCGTCCCTACCTGGTAGTTAACTATTGTAAAACCGCATCCATAGGACCCTTGTCCCACCACGGTAGTTAACCGCTTGGAACTGCCTCGATAGATCTAGGATCGTTGTTTTCTGAATGTTAACGAATACCACTACACAGCAGTTGAGTGCAGTATAAACAATGCCCAAAGAAATAATACTTTAGACATACTGACCATATACGTCATATATTCAAAAGAACGACTACGCGTTTTGTTTTGACTTGAAGATTAGTTTCAGACACACCATACTGATTAAGATATGTACTAATAATAGGCGTACTATAGGATGTTATTATCAATCAAACTGCAATATCGATAATTAATATCATCTGATACATCTTAATCAAATATTCGTACCTTTCGGTGTTAGCAAGTTAAAGTGTAAGTAAAGCATCAATTTTAGGAGCATCGATGCCCAATTTAGAAAGATACTATAGAAACGCCGAGCAATAATTAACTGATTTGAAATACGGTACCAGAAATATTACAAATTTTCATTAAACATGAATATTCTCAGAGGTCAAACTTGTTGTGTCATTAAAAAGTACTTGTAGTGTCCAACCATTGGCACAATTTGTTTGTGAAATATCATTTGATACGTGGCCGGAAGAAAATTAGTTTTATGCTTTTAGCATCCACACCACACACCACAAGAGCATAGAGATTTCGCTTGAAACTAGAACATTATCAAATAAATTACCAAAACGGCAATATTCGCTTCAGTAGCAACGATTATTACCCAAAATACTCGTTTGACAATATTTCTGCCTAACAACACTAGTCGTGCTACTATGAAGTCATCGCCTCGGCCTTTCCGCACTTTCCATGACATGAGTCTTTACTAGTGACCGCCATATTTTGATTGACGAAATAAAGAAATCCATACAGCAACCTATCATTCTTGTAGATATGACCACTCTATTCTGCCTAGATTTATTAGGGAGTCCACATGGAAGCATTTACGCTGTATGTCTGATCAAGTAATCGATGTGACTAAAAAAATCTGTCTAATTTGTCCAAAATAATACTTAATATAAATTAAAAAGTTTTTTAATTTTTATAGGTAGAAGTTGTCGAAATCATAAAGTAACAATTATAAACTTTTTTAAGCGTTGATAGTCTTCAAAATTCCAAAAACAATCTGATTTAATAAATGTATAAATAAATCTACCTGTATATTGAAGTGGGTGAATTCAAATAGTGTTTAATTGATAACCGTACAACCAATTTAAGCAAATCAACGACCTTGGCGAAATCAGCAGAAAATTAGGTTTTGTACTTAATAGAAGCATGTTAAATCGAATCTCTTTGTTTTATTTTACACCCGAAATATAAAACCAGGCTAAAATCAACTTTTTCATTACCGATATCAAACATTCTATTATCGTTCTTATGTATATCTATCTATTCGAGGTCAGTCTTAAAAAAGATCCGTTTCCTTAGTTTAATCTCTTTTTCACCGCCTTGTCCTCTATCAGTTACAATCAATCAGTATTCCCATTATTAATTATTAAAACCACATTCTGTTCTTTTTTTACGATGGGATCTTGTAACTCCAATCGATGATACAAAAATTCGCTTCAAGGCTGACCCAGATGCCTTTTTGCTTTTGAGAAGAAATTTAAAGGCAGGTGTTTGACTTCAAGCATACGTATACATACCTATATTAGTTTAGTAAAGCGTAAATAATTTCTCTAATAAAGAAAAAAGCACGGTACAGTTAGAAGCATACGAACTTGTAGAATGTGAAGAGAACGTGAAATAGGTGCGGTTGCAGTGTTATTTTACGGAAAGTTGTTGAAAGTATCCTTTTAACTCGAATTATTGCATATAATTCCACAAATAAATATTTACATAAATCTATCTGTTGCTGTAATCTAGTAAGAAATGCACCTGCGTCCAGTTACCCACCGTTGATACCACAGTGCATCTATAAAATGAGAAGGTCAAGGTTGATAACTCCTTCGAGCTGTTATGGTTACAACTTTTCCTACCACAAACCTGTTTTTCAACTGACACAATTACTGGATACTGTGCCACAAAAAATTTAATGAAACTTTAAGTACTATTAAGAACTTCCTTTGTCGAGACAAGAAACACTTGACCTCACCTTTGCTGTAATAGCTTTTAGTTGATTGATCATTTCTTGAACTTTTGATTGTAAAATTCTTTTTAAAAATTGCGAAAGTATTTGGTAATACTGACCTATTTACATTAAAAAGTAAAATAACGTTATATTATTTACAATTTTAGTTACTTTTTATACACTTTGATGATTGTTTTAGTATTTAACTTAATAAAGTGAATGGACATGTTAATAATAAACTTTATAAAAAAGATTGTATCACGACTCATGGGATTTGTAGATTATTATCGTATTATTGCAACACACCACAAATACACGTGCGTATGTATCTCGTGGGTTGAAATTCACGTGGTAAAGACATATGTAACTTTATGCGTTCTGCAGTACACATTTTTCATTATCGTGAGTTAATGACACTTGACTTTTCTGCAGCATCATGCATCAATTATATAAAATACCGTATTACTAAACAGTATCTCTTCTTCCCACTCATCAGACTTATAGGTACACATACGTAGATTACATACATGTTCATCAAAATACTCTCATACTGCTTGTGCAAATGTGTAAAAAGGGAAGAAATTAATAGATTGTCTTTCTCTTCTTCCACAGTATCTCAACCTCTATTTCAGCAAATCTGCATAGATAATCTTCAATGCGCAGTGCTTCAAATTTTAGAAAATTGTGCATTGGTTAAAAGGTTTATTGCCCAACCTTGGAAAATACCACAGGAGACACGGACACAAATGGAAAAATATTCTAAAATACAGATTACAACTCAAATTATAGAAATCACAAATAGCCAAAAGCTATTCCTCTTCTAACAAATTAAAAAGAGAAGAGCATTCTGCATAATGTTCATCTATGTTTCCGCTTTCTCTTGATAGCCTTTTACTAAGTATTATAAGACATGAATTTGTTGTTTACATCTACTTATTACTGCATTGTTGATACACACGTATACCAGCACTTAAGAAATCAATAAAATCAATTTCTCTAACCTATTCTAGTTATGTATTTGTTTTGTTCGGACAAGTAAATAATGGTTCTAATATTTGTGCTGATTTACTAATTTTACATAAATGTTTCGTAATCATTTTATTTGATGCTTTCTAGCAAAATCCCCAAACAAATAATTCAAGAGAATGGGAATTTCCTGCGTTACCTGATAAAGAGGTTTATTATTTGCTTTTCGTATGTATTAAAGATAACGAAAACTAGATTCTTTAAAATATAAATTGTGTTTTACTTAACGCCAAATAAACTATCTAAGGTTCGGTTTAGAGTAACGTAAAACAATCATGTAGCTAAGGTGGTTCTTTCGGTTTAATACAAATAAAAAAAGCAACCAACGGCTTAAATAATACCATGCAGTGTTTTTGGCTGTGAATTTAAATGAAGTAGTAGTAGAAATAACAAATCTTTTCGCACTGACTTATTAGAGAGTTATAATGCATTTTGACATCGTAACTTATATAGTCTTGCAGTAAATTTGAAATACAACAGCTTGAATGTGTGATGTCCGACTGGATTGGATAGTGTTCAATTTTCAATCAAATTCCTTCATTTTTTGACTCTACCAATTACAACAACATGGAGATATGTGTTCACCTCTTCTCCTTGGCGAATATCGGTGTTGATCAATTTTTCTTTTAATTTTTTAGTAAAATAGTTGCAATCCCATCAAACGCACAATAACAGTATCTTTGGACACATACTTAGTTTACCTGTCACCGGTTCTACACCATCAGTATAATTCCTATCACATCGGGGCCAATACAATCCAATAGGCATGAGGTGGTCATTCTTTATTCCCAGAGATTCAGACCCGGATTCATGACCAAATATATGAATGTAAAATGAGCCCGTCAAAGTGACAAAATTTACTGTATAGTGGAAACTACTGGTATAATTTTGAAGAATCTCTTGGATATTGACTACTTCACAGCATGTTGTTAATTTAATATCATTACCACCTTTCACAGTAAAAAGGACAAGCAGTTTGAAAAAATTGGGTAAAAAATCGAGGTCTATGAATGGAAGCGTTGTTTCGTTGAGTTTAGTGCCGTTACTCCCCTTCCTGACAAAGGATGAGAAGCATTTCGAAGAAATTTTGTGAATCTTAATTTCAGAGGTCGAGACCCCTCCTAGCAAAGAGCGAAGTACTTCGAAAAATTACATGGACCTTAGTGCGTTTGGCGAAGGTAAACAGGATGTTCTTGAAAGATATTGAGAAAACAATCCTGTGTATATTAGTTTTTTTCGCCCACAGTTCCACTATCAGAAGAAGTAGAGAGTTTAGACTTTGAAACATGAAACTTCATGTCGAAGTTAACTAAAAAAGAATAGAAGATGGAATTTTTGTTACGCAAATGAAAGGCCACTTATTAAAATTAAAATAAAATAATTTCCGGTCAGAAACAGAAGACACGAGAAAATACATCTTGTAGAATTATATTAAATTCATAAACCAGGAGTGATTGGAAAATCTATAATCAGCAAAAAATAATCTTAAGGTCTACCTCAAATTAAGCATAACCAAGTAAAAAATACATAGTACTTAGCAATCTGATCACTACTCAAAGTCTATCCCCTCGGTATTTGACATCATATGGGTTCTTTTCTTTCTCTTTTCCCATAGCCAGCTCCACGTTCGAAGTCAGTGTATTAATTTTGTAAAATATTTTAATTAGTGAGATTCTCCACTATATCTGACAAATCTTCAAAAAAAAATCAGATACTTATCTACACCAAAAGAGTCTAAAAGTGTCAGTCTGCAATCGACTTTCTTTTCCTGATAGGAATATCTAGATTTAAGCTTTTTTATAAATATCTATAGCTAACATAAGTTCGGATGGGATAATATGGAAACGGATATAAAATGCACCAAAATGTGCCTTACAAGTAAAATGAGGTAAATGAGAAAAGACTAAAAAGGGAACAAGTAAATAGAATATAGTATACAGGGTGTTTCGAAATGTGTTATCATTTCTTTTTTGACGCAATAAGGATTCTTTCCAAAAATTACTTTCGTGTTTTTTATTCCCAAGAGGTTGATACATGAATTCGCACCTTCAAATACTTTAACTGATAAAGAACACGCCAGTTCATATTTTAACAATTTTAATGTCTAGTACTTTTGCTATGCTATGCTGATAATTTGGATTTTTAGTTTAGACTGCATCAAAGCCCTTAATACTAACGCGTTCATTTTATTTTTTCTTCTCGCAATTATTCTTCTTATTAAGGATACTTTTTCTAAGTCCCAAAATGTTATAATCCATGAGTTTTTATCTTTTCATAGCAAATACCTCTGATTACGGACATTTTCGTTCGTTACAGAGAGGTTTCACTGTACATTTTTTTTGCAATTCTCAAGGAAGGAATAAAGGCTTGTTTAAAAATTAAAATTGATATCTCTTGGTAAATACTTACGGTAATATCACTTACAAAAGAATGAACTACTTTTCTAGCTCTCTTTGCTTCACGGTATTCGTTACTTCGATTACTCTATATTAATTAATCAAAATGTCTTTCTCGCTGCGTTGGTATATCTATAAAGTAGGTTGCATTCAAGATTATATCAACTTTGTTACATAAAATTCAAATACTATTAAATTTTCTAATTAAATTATTCAAATGGTAAGAATAACCGACAATAGTTAATTCTTGCACTTTTTTTAATCTTTTCTTACTGGCATTAAAATTTCTGGAAACGATGACAAGATCTTTAATAATATTAATAATATGAATAAATTTTATTTTGGATGACTCCATGAAGACATCAACCGGTCATCAGCAACTTTCCAATACTCAAAATGTAAACGAGAATCGTATTGCACAATAACATATCTTCTAATCTAGATTAGTTCCAGTTGAATGAACTTAAAATTGCTACATAATATTGTTGATACAAATGCAATTGCTAACTGTAAATAAATAACAATATTGCAAGAGCATTCAAAGCTGAGCTTGCTTTAAATAAATCAAAAAGCCGGATACCTAAGTATAGATTTCGTCTGGATTCTTGAAATGCAATCCAAAGAAAAAGGAATGAGGTTACTAAAAATACTTCTGTAAAATGATTCAGTGGAAATACATTTATTCTTCTACTTAGAAAATGGATTAAAATCGAATAAATTTAATTTTAAGTAGATTAGAAGCATTAGAAGCAAAAATATCTTTCAGAAGAGAAACTTGTTACAGAATTATTAATTATAAATAGAGAATAGGTAACAAAGGATAGAGTAATATAATAAGTTATACACGCAATCAAGATCCTATAGAAGTGAAATTTAATAGTATATTATTTAGATAGACAATAAAAGAAACTTTATCATCTTCGATATCATAATTATTACCACAAACGCCCATCTAATATACATTTCCTGTTTCAATAGTGATAGTCATAATTTATGATACCAATGAATTCATAACTATGTTTTTTTTAAATTCAAATTAAGTTTGCTTGTTACCTATTTCAATTATTATTATCGCTTAATGAAATAGACATCGCAATAGAAAGAAAGAGAATGTTAAAGGTCAGGAGGGAAGAGCTGCTCATTTTGATGGATATTTATGACTTTGCCGTTAAATTGCAATATGGCGACACCATAACCCCTGTTTTATTTTTAGAGTTCTTAATTTGAAAATCTTTCGAAGCTTTCCCTTCTGCAGTTGTTGAATTGGTTTCAGTTTCTAGTAATTGTTTTTTATTGTATGTATGTTGCATTCCAAATGCATTTCAAGTTTGAAAAACGCAAAGAAACGTGATAGTGCGAGTTATTATTTTCAAATAGTATGTATAACAATCCATACATGTAAAGCATAAATAATCCTTCCTTCTTTAGTTTAACCGATCTAGTTGAATGTGGGAAGAAATTTTATTTTTATTTTAAATCTTTCACATTGCATTCAAAAAGTTGAATCTATTTATCAGTTGTCTGAAATCTTTGAATAGTCAAACATTTGCATTTTGTACAAGAGAATGTAATAAATTAGTAAACGTGTCAATTATTCAAGGTTTCAGAACCAGATTACTCATGAGAAATCCACGTGAGTTTAGATTTCTTACATGTACTGCTTTATGCTATGTGTAATTTCTTTTTGTTAAAAACACGAAACCTGTATGTTTGGTGATAAGAACACAACATAATACTGCAACATGCTGTGTTATTCTTACATATTACCCACAATATCATGCTTACTTTCTTGGTTCACTGAAGAATTTTAGTATTCTATGATGTTAGAAATTCCTTAGAAAACAGTTTCGGTAAGTAAAAATGTAGGAAACGTCTTTGCAAGGAAAACAAGTCACGATACAATTAAATACCGTTAAAACTAATTAAATAAACATTTATTCGTTGACACTGTTCTTTTCCTGTTCGACAGACTTCTGTTGCCACTGCATACAAGAAACTTTTTAACTCTTAATGCATTTCTTCTTTTCCTCTTGAAATTTCTTGAGAAATTCAGCATGCAATTTAACAAACCTTTACTTGCACATAATGCAAGTAGTAATTAAAATTAACTTTAAAGTGCCTTTCGTTTTCTTTTTTAATGGAAGCTAGTGTTTAGAATTATAATATTATATTAAGCATTTCACCCCTTTCTGATTTCACTTGTTTAACATTCATTCATGTTGTTTGTATTCAAATTTCACTAGACGTTTTCTTGATGTTAAGAACATTACCCTAGTTCGAGGTAATAACAGGAAATGAATTTTCACTTTTATTCAGTTTTGTTACAGACAATTGTGTAAAATGCAGGATGATCAATTTTGAAACAGTGGTTTTAGTTTCCGGATTAATTGTTTGTAACTTTGTCGTTCTAGCGATGCATTTTTAATGACATCAAGTTAGTTACACTACTTTTCGGTTCACGTGTAATTGGAATTGCCGAGGAAAGATGTTTTAATATCGCATATTTACATAATTTATAAATAAAAGTGTTATTGTCGGCAAGTTGGAGAATTTAAAGGAACTTTATCTAATTTTAAATCTTTTCAACGAGTAATTCATTTCTCGTATGCATGAAGAATTAAAAAGGAAATGACATAGATGATAGTGTACGCAGTCCAAGACAGAATTATAGATCCATTTATCTTTGCACAAACAAAACAGTGACATGAGAAATGAATACCGTGTGTTGTTTATTTTTTGTTTATAATAATAATCACGTTCACATATCATTCTAACAAAAATAAATTCAAAGATCATACAAGTCGGTCGAGTAGAACTGAGTAGATACTACTATCGCAGTATTTAACTCCAATATATAATAACAAAGAGTACATTTTCTAAACAAAACAAAAGACAATCTAACGAAAAAATCAGAAGAAGTAGTTCTCAAGCCAACAGATGGTCGTTTTTCTTTCTTTCTTTCTTTCTTTTTGTTAAGGAGCCGTATAATTAATAATTTTGGTGGAAATCCGGAGCAGAGGATTACCACATTCATTCGAAATTGATCCAAGAAGTTTTTAAAAACCCAAGCATCTATCGTAAAAGTAAGAAAGAATGTAGTTTTAAAACCTCTACTGTCAAAAACGCATCTTGCTATAAGTTCAAAGTCTTACACAGACCTTAGCTCACCTAATAGGACGTCAAAAGGATCTAACCTGGGCGAGACAGAACGATAGCAAGGCTGCTGGAAAGAAATAGTTTTGTATTACAACATTTTGCTGTTAAGGCTAATTAAATGACGCTAGTAAGCTCGGCGAAATATTAAAAACTAGCGCATTTAAGGCGAGTAATGGTTACACAGTATCTGGAATAGTACGCTGTAGTAGTACAAAATTGAAACTGATCCCGTGTCGCATGAGCAATAATCCAATGTGGGTGTTTCATTCGAGTTTTACAGTATACTTTTTCTACGACTAAAAGCAAAAAATTAAAACATGCGTCAATAAATCTATAAGTGACCGTGATAGATTTTCTTTCGATCTCGCTGTACTAGTCAGAGACGCAGTAGTCCAGAAGGTAACTACTCTCTCCAGTAAATACACTGGAAGGTTCGCTGGAATTGATACTCGATTGGATTTTAGCGTTACTAAGACCGTGTCAAGCGGCTGTTTGATGTAATGGGCAGTACTCGATCTGCAAGAAGAGAAGATGACAATTTTCTTTCAAATTAACAATTTGTGCCCCAATTACCTATAATGAGATAACTATTAATTTTTTGATATACCTACTACAAGAGTATAGGTAACTGAACAATTCCTTAACTTCATTTTCCGATTGATACTTAAAAGCACGTTGGTCAATTTCTTTATACCTAATTATGGATAACGAGTGTTCTATAAAATTTCTCTCCTCGGTTGACCGTAGACAAAATGATGTAAGTATACATTTAAGTCATACTTTTATCATTAGTTAAACAAATGAGATTTCGGCCTGTCCGGCCTTTTGGATTTTTCGGCCTTTCGTTGTGTGCGATCCATAGCAAAAGGTAATGATATTAATTACTCTTCCAATTAAATAAGATTTCATTTGAATCACGATAATTTACATATTATATGTTTTGGAACTACTAAATTTGGAGATTGATTTTGATTCAGCAAAAGCATTCAGAACAAAATATTCCTAGTTATCATTAAATCTTCTACCATTTCTAAAGTTGTTTTCGATTATTTTTCTGTTCTTGAATAAAAATCATGTTTATCAGAAAGCAATTCTTTTTTAGTTTACAAGACTACAGCAAACGTAACAACACTCTTGATACTTGTTACTGCATGTTATAATAATTCGACATACTGGACATACATCTATCTTTCTCGTTTATGGTTAACTGACGACATAAATTTTGTGAATTATTCTTTACTATCATCTATATCTAGAAAAATTGCTTGACAGATGGAAAACTTAGTTAATATGATTTATCTACTGAATCTATCATCTTTTCGATAGCATTCTCTAATACCCTGCATTTAAAGAAATGATCTTGGTTAGTTTTTGCACATCCTGTATGCTATGAAGCCATTCTGAGGGTACTGTTTGTTATTTAGCTGGAAGCAAAACTTTTCTGAAATTAACAATTTTCCATTGGTCAAGCAACTTTTATAGCAAAATTCTCATATCTACTTACTGTTTGTACTTTACGTATATAAATATTATGGATTTACCTGAAACAAAAAAGGTCTTCATTAATTCAATTTACTAATAAAAGAGGATTTTAGGAAGTGAAAATTAAAAAGTTAATGTAGAAATATTCCATTATAAAATTAACTACTAATAAACAACATGACAAAAACAAACCTATAGATCGTTGACAAAAGATAATATGTTCAAACGCTAACGCTTTTGACACTGAATATAAAAAAAGATATTAAAAGTTAAATATTGATTCTTTCTGCTTAGAGGTGTTCATATTAGATTACACATGCATTGTTAATGTTTAATAGCATCTCTTTGATAGGATATGGTGTGAAATGTATAAGAATTTAGCATTGCCATTTTCTACCAAAGAGAACGAACAAGATCGAAACACTGTCAAAAGTATATTTCTATAGATTAATCAGAAGATTAAAGTTTAAAAAATCTGTGAGTTTACTTGAACGTGATATATCCCACGAGAAAAATGTAATGGATTTCAATAATAAAGAAGTCTATTTTAATAATATGAGGTAGCCTCTTATTTTATTACAAAGGAATTCTCAAAAAAATTGTATGTGATCGACAGCAGGAAAGTTTTATAAACAATTCAAACTTTCGTAGTACAACACAGTAGTATGCAATTATGAATGAACAAATGCAAACGGATTTGAATGTACATTTACTAGATAATAATGCAGGAAAGTAAATATCAATTTTGATTAATTCAATTACCTAAATTTGAAAGTTAGATTTTGTTTAATGTTAACAAGTTTTTTTTATTTAAGAAAAATTCAATATTTCATTCTATAAAAAACCGTTTGAACAATGGCATTGGGAATTAAGATATTAAACACATCATTTTTTTAATTTTAATGTTTACCTAATATTTAACATCGGTATGCAGTGGTAACAATAACATGCGTATACGTTATTAATAATATAATTACCAAATGCATAAACAATAGAACGATATAAAAGTTAATTTAATTAAATTAAAGGAGAACGACATAGAAAGGAATTATAAAAAGAACAAGGTCAAAAACGTGGTAGCTAATCTTAATATAATATTTAGTATCCTATACCGATACATTTTTTTTATTATGAAGCAATAAGAAGAAGAATGAAACACAAAGAAAAAAGTAGATTTTCAGAAAAAGAATGCTTATAGAGTATTGTTTTACACTAAATTCATTGTACGCAGCAATGGTATTAATACAGATCATTTATTTTTACCACTTGCATGCATATCTACGTATTTTCTAATCCACGTTAATGCAAAAATGTATTTATAACTATCGATACTGACCAAATCAGAAATTTGTTGACAATGAGAGATATCCAGTTTTGCATAGATTAATAATTGACTTCCAAAGTAATAATTGGGATGTTTTATAAAAATAGCATTCTGTCAAAGAATTGCAAAACAATTTATCAAACTTAAATGATCAAAAAGTCTTCTACGGTGCATTATTTATACCACCAAATTCAAAACATACATATCTTGCAGAAAAACAGAAGAAAGCCTTATCATTCTCATCAACAGTCGTTTAGTAAACAGTCAATCCTTCCGTCGATCTAAGCTGGTTAGTTTCGTTGCTTTAATCAAGTCTGGTTGAATGCGTGTTAGGAGAGGTCCCGAGATATTTCCAACTTAGTTTTGTGCTGTCTTTTACCTCAAACCTCAATCAAGGCTGGTAGTGTGTTGGTTTCAATAATTATTTCGTAAACGCTTTGCATCTTGGTTTTTACTTTTTATAAAGCGAGTATTAATACAAGTACAGTTTTTTTAGTCCGAGTTCAATTTCCTCTTTTTCCTAATTTTCTAAAATGCATCACTGTTCTCTAAAAGACCAAATAACTTCATAAGAGAAATTAATTATAACTAGCAGTATCTTAAATTAGAAGTCGATTTACTGTGGTTTTTATTGTTGTTTACTGTTTTCCCTACACGTAGATTTGCATTAAAGACTGATTCTTCCGATTTGAGTTGTAAAGTTTATTCCTCTTTTTGCTAGAAAAAATGTTACTTATTTCAGTTTTAGAATCTTGATTTTTGAAGCAATAGACTTCTTCACCGTCAGTTAGTTGGTTGGAGTTGCTTGGAAACAAATACAATTTTCTCATTTTTGGTTTCCTTGAATGGAACTTATTTTATTGTTATGGCGCTAAGAAATTAGTTGCAATCTGAGAAATTTGTTATTTGTCCAGGAATCCTGTTGGTTTTTATGGCTAGATAGTTGAGTCTGGTCATAGACTATAATAAGCATTTTATGCGTGTTATTAGCAAAATGTTTTTTTTTTATTGAAGTAGAATTCCTCCGGTATCTGCATGCACTATTAGGGGAATTATTTGAAGAACTACTCGTGCCAAAACCGTGGGTACTATCTTGCAATCAATAAATAATAAGTGAAGAACTTGGATAGGAATTTATTCGAGAATGCTTCTTTATTGTGTTTATAAATTAAACTTCTCATCTATAAAATTAGAATGGTTGAAAAATTTACTGTATGCATTTATACCAGGTATAGCAAGGCAACTTTGTAGCTCTTACATTAGACCTTTTCTGTTAAATAGGCTTATTTTCAGGTTTCTGGTTTACTGATCTGTCCGCATACTTATACTACTTGGAAACTGCTGCAGTCCAAGTCAATAAGTACTAAATAAATAACAACAAATATAAAAACATAATACATTGCAACATAATGTACTTGAATGAAATACATGCTAATACTTGTTGCACGTTTCATGGAAATAAATAAAAAATGCCTACCAACGCCCATCGATTTTATTGTAATGGAATTTCACCTTCAAACTCTTTTCAACCTGCCCGTCTACTGGCCATTGTTATTTAAAACGACATTGACATAAGAAAGAACATTCTATTACCTACTATTTCCTTAAATAACTAAAGATTCAAATTTCGTTGTTTCGCTAAATACAACTGATTGTCTCCTAGAAGAAAGTTTAATTAATATTTAATGCAATGCTCTTTAATAAATAAGTTCAATTATTCATGTAACAACGTGAGAAAAACATTCAAATTCTTCCTCCTTCTCATCCTTATGTAACATCTAAATTCAGGAAAAGTCCGGAAGAATACATAAATATTAGTAAAAGTTAAGAAAACAAAGATTCTGCGTTAATCTCTGCGACATCCTCTATATCATACATCGACATTAACATAATCGTTAAGGAAAATATCATTAATTAAAAATTACAACTTTCCTTTTAAAATGTGATATTAGTTTTGATCAAATTAGTATCTCATACAATTAATTCATTAGATCAATTATAAGGTTTTTCCTTAGGTTAATTAAGTGTATTTACATCCTGTTTGGGGTATTATACAGCATGTATTATAACACTCAATTAGTCAACAAAAATTTATTATACATTGTTTGCTATTTTGTGCTAAGGTTATTTTTTATAAGATACCATTCAAACAGATGTTTTAAATATTCATGAAGTCACTTGTTCCTAACGGATTTTCGTTTAGTGCATAACGAAAATCAAGTCTTATAATGGGCGTGTGCTTAAATTTTAAATAACATTTAGACAACTTCAATGAATAAACAATTATACCAATTGTCCAATTTCCAGTTACTTTTTTTATATATAAAAACACTTTCGGAAGACACCCACACTTCCAGTCATTTCAATTTTAAAAAGCTCTTTTCATAATCGTACTTCCTTCACTAAGCTAAGCTACCTTTCCTTTGATATCTGACCACTCACCATTACTGGTGGAGGTGTCAAAACTCTTATTTTTATATTTCCAACTCTTTTCTTCATTATACGGGTAACATTGTACTGCACCCCAGTTATCTTTTTTATCTTATCGGCCCTTCCTCTGTAGCTTCCTTTGTCTGCTATTAAAACCTCTGCAAAAGTAACATCTAAGTCGTAACCTGACCGCGTTTTATGTAAAACATTCTTTTAATTGAGATTTCCTTTACAAATAATTGATAATATTTCATAATATGATACTTAAAGACAATGACTACAAAGTAGAAACAAAAGTTATTATAGATACATGTTTGGCCATAAACCAAAGACCGAATGGCATGCAAATGTAAATTTTAGAAATAAGGCGCAAAGAAGTAACTAAATATTATGTTGTCAGGTAAAGTTTGCTAATGTTGTTACAACATTTTTACAAAATCCAACAGATGCTAAAATGTAAAATTCAGTTGATAAAGTAGGCACGTAATAGCAAAATGCAGGTTTTGATTTACCAGACAACAGCAGCATGGATTTACTGTTAACACGCTAAGCTCGTGGTTTATACCATCTTTACCATCACATTTCTTCTTCATTCTTGGCTAAAAAGTCTTCCAGCTTTAAAGCGACCCCCTACCCTAAACAGAAGAATGAATTTCCTTTTTTTTTTCTTAGCAACGACTTTAGGAACTTTTAGTATTTTTTCGGTTTGAGGCCAGTATTCAACGAATCTAATAATGATACATCTATGTGTAATAAGGATGATCCTCTCAATATTGATAGCCCCAGTTCGGTAGTTGATACTGATCTCTTTGGAAGTCTAAGAATCAATATCCATACTTCCTAGAAACCACAATCGGTTGATCCGAATTTCTGACACGTTAACAAGATCTTTTGTATGTAATCCTCATGAGGTAACCAACAGCTTCACCCTTATCAAATTCGAAAGGTAAGTGGTAGATTAAAAAGTTATCATTTTGAAATGAGTTGAAAACACGCTAGAACTAGATCAACCACCAGTTAATGCGAAAAAAGAGATAGTTTTAAAAAGTTTCCAACATAAAACTTTTCCACATTAACATTATGCTGGGAATTTCTAGTTTTACGCCTGCTATTATTTTATGTTAAATATTTTTCCATAATTCTGTTAACAAGTATAAATAATGTACTGTAGATTTCTGCTATTGAGTTATTCAGTGCATGGTCAACATTATATTTTACATTGTTTTTAACCTATACATAAACAATATTACATAAGCATCAGCATTTCAAGTACGTGAGTGTAGCAATGCAATGATATGATACTTCTTTACTATTACTGAACTTATGTATAGTAGTATGTGTTATATAGCAATAGCTTGCAATTAGAATGAATGGAACTGTACATAGCAATTATCATTCCTTTCAAGTTAAATCGAAAGATACAACCGGACGCAACTTCGCTTTGTATGACCTGCTTTTATCACGAGAATCAAAGTAAATACTACCAGATATCTTACCATATTTCTCTTTAGTCTTCAGTTTGTACGCTGCATTTTGCTAGGTTCAATAACAACACGTGAGGAATCTATAAAGTTCCTGATTTGTTATTTAAAAAAAAAAGTTTTTATTATGTATAACATGAAAACATTCTATTATGTAGTTTGAATAAGAATGCGAACATCTTTAATAAATTTGCATAGATACATACTTTCGAAAGTTCACGAACTCGCTTGACTCCTATTTGTTTATCTACTTTTCGTGTTTTTCCATTTTATAATCCACTAAATTATTATCATTTCTTACAAAAATATAGGCATATAAAAAACTTAACAGTATTATGCAAAATTATAAATTCTTGCATAGCATTATTCAATTAATTTTGCATAACCGATTCCGGACTTTGCGTAGGAGGAGGTTACTTATAATAACTAACCTTTCAGATGTATCTTCTTTAAAGTGAAAGGATACCATTTTGGTAAAATTCTTCATTTGGCATAATGACTTGTATGTGACTTTGTGAGTCACTGCGGTTTTACATTTTTTGATGTTAATTTTAGAATATTAGTCGTCGACGTGTATTATTGTGTGCGTTCAGTTAAGATTTTAGAAAGTAAAATTTATACAGATACAATCAAGTTATCACGAAATCCTAATGAATAATAGCAACAAGATTTTCTACTTTTTATGTCTTCATAAATAACATGGAAAATCACGAATAGAATTTTATTTTAAGAAATCTGCTTCTGCTTCCGTTAATCTACGAGGTATGAGAAATAACGTTGGCCATTTCCAGTGGATCTTAAAAACTTAATGGTTGATGTTCAATAACCATAACTTTAAATTAAGTTCCAACTTGGGTGGCGGCTTCTTTGGTGCTGTAAACACACTAACAAGTTAATTGACGTAGGGATGAGCGATGACAGTTTAAAGATACTATGTGAAATATGCATACAAATATAAATAGTTTCAGTGCTGTCATTGCAACCATATGCAATGGCTGCGATGAAAGAGATAGTCTACCTCGACAAAAGGTGTCTTAGTTTATTGTTATAGTAAACAACAATTAGGTTATTAGAATGTAAGGTAAAAGGCCACAATTTTATTTTCAAAACCCTTTAATTTGTATTATACTATTTACCTAACTATAAACAGTTTCGGAAATTCAAAAACATTGTGATTATTACAGATTAATGAACTGAATTGCATATGATATTGGGAAATCATTCCTTCACTTGCTTATACTATACTACATGTCAAACCTTTTTGTCCGATAAAGGATTAAACAGCTAGAATTTAAATTAATATTTATTTTCAATCACGTCATACCGAGGGCCGTATTCTTCGCCAGTTCTTAAACGAAGATGCATATTGTAGTAACATAAAGTAAAATACAAACTACGGACGTGTCACGCGAATATCAAACAGACAGCTGAGTCAAACGCTGTTGACATAAGGGTCATTTTCCCAAAAGCATTTTATGCACTTACAGCTGGTTGTAGCTCAGCAGGGTTCAGCAGTTCTCAAAGGTTTTTTTGATAATTCTATTGCCGTAGCTATATTATTTGTTTAAATGTTTGAGAACTGCAGAACACTGCTCAGCTACAATAATCACTCAAGTACCTAATGCTTTTTCTGCGAAAATAATCCTTATATTAACAGCACTTAACTCAGCTGTTCGGTCGATATTAGCGTGACACGTCTGGAGCTTGTATTTTACTTTATGTTACTATAATATGCGTCTTCGTTTAAGAACTGACGAAGAATACGGCCCTCGGTGTGACGTGATTGAAAATAAATATTAATTTAAATTCTAGCTGTTTAATCCTATATCGGACAAAAAGGTTTGACATGTACTATATTAGCGTTTGGTAGTTGGTAACTAAAAATAAAAGCAGATCCAGAGTATTAGAAAAATTGACTCTGCTGTTTTTTTAAATATCGTACTTTGATGCAAATTCCAAACTCAACAATGGGAAATCCACACTTTTAGGCCCTGCCTAAATCCTACATATATTCTTTGAGATTCTTCTTTAAAATGCAGTCCAGATGTTCACTAAAATACTCGGTCTGTACAGCATCTTGTTTAAAGATTTGAAGTTTCCATACACAATGTCAGTTTTGTGACTCCTGCTTGTTAACAAATTAAGTGTGTTCCTAAATTAGCATTCAGAATATGGTATGAAGAGAAAAAGGCTCAGGATCGTAGAAGACTATACCTTTTTTAGGGATACACATTATACACCACCTGATCAGTCAAAGATCTCTATGGATTATTACAGAGTACTTAGTAGATGAAGCAACTGAACGGTGCACAGCTCCCCGAAAAAAAAGCTAGTAAAACGACAAACAATCGAGTAATTTCAAAGCACAGAAAAAAATAGTTAAGAGAAAGAAAGTATTTTATATCTTGCACCCTTCAAACTATGTTTTAAAGACTTGACATGTGGAGAGAAAAGGTGTCTGAAAGTTTACATCAAAGATATAAAGAACGTAATTCAGAGTTGTTTTGAAAATACCAATCCTTCTAAGTATTTCTTCGTAGTTTCTGTTTTCAGTGTCTTTTATTACTTATTAGAAAATATAATGCCTTTCATAGAAAATGAAATACCAAGAAGTAGAGTACCCAAGACGTTCAATTTCAGGATACAATATTTATACTAATGTTAAGAAGATATGATCAAAATTTCAACATAGCCTAATAAAGTCGGTGTTCATGGTTATGTACCTAGTCTCTCTCGATTACTCTTTTTTTTCTCTAAGATGTTAGTAAACTGTCATAAAAAAAGTTCTTTGGTGCCTCGAGTTAGAAGACACGTTAATTTTTCCCAACTATCCAAATTCGACAGGGGTCACATTGTTGGTATGCGGAGTGGGCGAGGAGTCGGTTTGTCAAATAGGGAAATTATTCGCCGGATATACAAAAACTGAGTAGCTATAAGGCGTAGTCTTGGAAAGATTGAAATCGTTGGTCCAGAAGTACTGAACTTAACAATATAACCTCCGTAGCTAGACAGGTATCTTCGAACTTTGGGTGTAAGGGGCTGGTTTAAGACTATTCAACAAGTAGCAAATGATTGGCCCAGAACAGTAGGTCGTAGATTTCATTCCAGATCTTCTATTATCAAAGGTTTCGTTCATTTGGAATTCATTCTTGTCGATTACATTTGGTGTGACCCTTTACAGCTGAACGTCGTTGTCAAAATTCAAAATGGTGTAACCAGAGATTAAATTGGAACCGTGAATGGAATTCTATGATGTTTAGTAATAAATCCCGGTTTTGTTTAAGCATGCATGTTACACGTGAAAGTGTTGCTCTTTTTGATTTTAGGGCTATTGCTTAAGTTCTTGGAATTATACTAGTTTGGGGCACTATTGGTTATGGCAGCAGGTCACCACTACTCTTTATTATTGGTGTTGGCACCATGACGGCCGTGTGATATGTCGACGGTATCTTGGAACTGGTTGCTGTACTGTATTCTCAAGACTTGGAAAATGTTCTTTTCCAGCAAGATAATGCACGGCTTCATATTGCTCGTATTATTAGAAACTACCACGAAGAATCGTAGGTATCTAACTTTCATGACCTCCTAAGCATGCCTGGAACATGTTAGGCCTAAGATTGAATAATGTACCCCACTCTTCTGATATTTAACTCAAGTTCTAAATGAGATATAAATAACCCCCTAACAGACTCGAATCTTTTGATTAGAAGCACGAGGAGGACAGACACGTTACTAAAGAACGGTGATACGATAAACGATAAGAAATAAATTTATGTTTAGCGCATAACATGACTGTCTAATTTGCTACAACCAAAATTTAAAGATACTCATAGGTGTCGGTTAAGAAATAGGGTAAAAACTCTTGTTTTGAGATATATGTTTACAAAAGTACTTTATTCTCAAAAACCTGAAAAAAGCGTAAGCGATTTGACACAACCGCACATCTTCTTAGTAAAAACATTGCAATTTACGATTATGATACTAAAATCGTCAAATTCCAAAGTTTAAAAACGTTGCGTAGCGAATTGAACAGTCATGATATGTTCTAAATTTCTTCAATCTATCTCTTCTAGTTTAACAATTATGTCCAAAAAAACGTTGTTTGGTGCCCTTTCTAGAGGGCTGCATCTTTCTTATAGGAAGCATCTTAGAAAAAGAGATTATTGAAGCTTTTGTCTTAGATTGATGTCTAGAATAAAACCCAAACTTATTGTAACAAGTCATCCCTCGAACATACTAGAGAAGTGTCGAACAGTCTCGGCGTTGCTGGTCGAATGTGCCGGAAAGATCTCGCACTGTCCAAAGTTTGCGACCGTCGAATGTGCGAGAAAAGAAGAGCCAGTTAGTTCTACAGTAAATAACCGCATGTATTTACGAACGAAATAAATGTAATTAGTGATTAATAAATTATTCTGTACATAAATAAATAAATAAGTTAGTGTAAAGAAATACTGGAAATAAATTGTAATAAACGAAGTAAAAATAAATATTAAAAATAAATAGACGTTTTTGTTAAAACGTAACATTATGTAACACCTTTATACATAACATGCAAGTATCTGTAACGATTCAAACGATTCAAGCTTGTCTTATTATACGATAAAGGTTGATACATGTAAAAATGACCCTGCCTCTGTCTTTTTCGCTACAACACTAAATAATTGGACAAATCTCTGGCATTTTGCATTTCGATTATTAGGGAGTTTTACTGCAGATGAAAAAGTTAAAGATTAACTAGAATTGCAGGTTAAGTTGTCTCTATTGGCCAATATGGTCAACAATGGATTGTAATATAATTTGTGCTATCAGCAGGAAGATCACAGTTCGCCAGCAAAGATTACAACCAAATGGATCTCCTTGTAAGTATTATCTTCTTGTCTTTCAGATGTTTTCTTACCGATTAACAAAGATTTTAACATACGATGAAGGTTTCTTTGGTATGTTTCCTCTTTCCCATGCAGGTTGATATAATTACCTCTTGGCTATAAACTCCAAACTTCAAAAGCTTCTTTAAACGTCTTTTCTTGCTAAGATTGGCATTTCATTTTCTTGCTTCTTCGACATTTTTCCAATCTCTTCTTTCATTCATTTGCTTATAGTCACATACATAGATTTCGATCCTACCAAAGTTAAAATACTAACTCTATGTCTGTATGAACTCCGCGAGATGATATTTCGATTATATCCACAATTAATTCGGGCTTCTACATTTTTATTCTTTGTTTTTCATTTTCTAAATTGTTTCCAAATCTAGACTGAGACAATGTGGTTTTCAGTTATAATCAACGAAACTACATATAAACCTGGAAAAACTGATCGAGGTACAGAGTGTAGGACAAAAAAACCCGAACACTGAAATAAACCAAAGAACAATAAAACTGCATGGCATGTAAAATCAAACTGGATATAAAATGGAAAGGTAAAAGGTGAGTCACAGAGAATCGAGGAATACATCCACTATTAAACCATATAAGGAGGCAACCTAGAAATTTCCAAGTAAACAATATAAGAGTTTGAAATACATTATACACTGATCTTTAAAATAAAACAAACATAAACAAAAAGTGAATCAAAATATATTGTAGTAAGTACAAATTTATCTTACCAAGAGTACGAAAAATAAATCTTTATTACGATTGTGTTCAATAAATTTTTGCTCATTAGAACAGCAAAGGTAAAATGATGACTAACTATAGATACAACATGCAATGAAAATGAGGTTTGTTATATTTTCATAATTACTCGAATAAAAGCGTCATTAAACTTAATTGCATTAAATCAATAACTTGGAATTGCATTCTTATAGCGTTTACACTGCACATAACAACTACTTTACCACATACAGGATACAGGATAAAAGTAATTAAGTGCTTTCTCTAGAAATATTGTTTTACTTAACATAAACTTATTAAATATGACGTGACTGATTCATTAAATAAAAATAAGAAAGAGAGTATGTATTCGCAGAATTTGAACTTGGATATAAATAACAAAAGTGCATCATGATTCAGTACTTTTTGTCAGCTCGTTATTTTCAATCTACTAATAAGTACTTATCAAGTAAGCATTTACGGGAAGAAAATCAGCCTCAATTTCCTACTTGAATTAAGAATGAATGGATGAATGAAGCAGTGAATGAGAAGTTCCTTCCTCTGACCGAAGTATTCTTAATTCAAGTCTTATGATTGATTCTATTTATACCAAATGTGTATAATTCAATTAAGCGTTACAAGTCAACAGTCTGAAAATAAAATCTGTTTCTCTTTAAGATTATCGAATGGAATGTTTTTAGCATAATTTTGCATGATATTTTGATCGGAAAAAATGTTTATTTGAAATGAGCAACAATACAATACGATAAATCGAAGGACAAGATAATAAAACTAATCCTACATGCATGGGTCTGCAATAGAAAATTAAGTGAGTGACCTTTTGACGATAAATTAATTATTGCAATAATAATAGCTCTCCCAATAACAAATTAATAGGATTCGTGACATACAAGGATGAAGTTGCAAAATATTCTCTTCTTATTTGAAATACAATGTGTCTAATTTTGTATGAAAAGAACCAAATTTACTTACAAATTGAAGACTGCTGTCCAAGTCCTCAGATTTATGTGTTATTTATTTATTTATTTTTAATTATATGCTTTTCTGTATCTACGTTGCATTGTATTCAGCATTTATTTTACGCAAAGAAAGAACAATCTTCCAAAAATCTCATACATATGCTGGTGACATAAAAACACGATTTTACTATTTATTTTGTACAGAACTGCTTTTTCTTTTGAAAGGCCCAATAGACTGATTTTTTACGCAACATGAATTTAGAGAAACAGAAACTATAACTGTACTTAATCGAAACATCTATCAGCTGTCCATTCATCAGATTCCTTTACTTCTCGCCTAATTGTGCTTCCAAATTCCATCATGTCTTTCGATAAACAAACCCTGTAGTATTCAAAGTGCAATTATTTTGTTTACATAATATAATCATAGCTACAGATTATACAGTTCATTGATAAGGGTATGGTTCCATAGTAAGAGATTCTGACGTTTGGAATTCCGTCTGTTATTGGCATTGTTTTTTTTATTAAATTTTATTTATTTGATTGTCCAAACAAAAGCTTTATACATAATACTAAATTTATTTACTTCCTTTAAGTTCTCGAAAAATTAAGTTACCAACATTAGTAGAAATGCAAGATTTGCAAGATTTTCTCTTACTTGATACTGCATCTTAAAAAGAGTAACAAGTATCTTGGAAAAAACTAGATATATCTGGATAGGTTTTAGACTACTACCATTGTTTGCCTTACTTCCGTAGAGATAATCTGAACCAAAGTTTTTGTTTTACTTTACTCTCTTTGACAGGCGAATAAAAAACTCCCAGGAGTAACAGGCATTCATGATAACGACTGAGTCTTTCTTGATTGAAAATCAGTACGGTGCTGGATAGTGTAGCAGGCAAAGAGAACAATAGTGATCAACAAGTTTCTCAAAACCAAAATTGACCGTTTTCAGAAATTCAAAATGTTAATTCGCAAGTAGTAATTATTAATGGTGAAACTTTACATATGAAAAGGTCTTCTTAGGCATATTTTCAGATAGTCTACTACACAGCTTAGTTCAAAGCCCAAGTTCATAAAAAACCTCATAATTTTCTAACTTCTATAGGGCTTTTTGGGTTGCATCGAGTTTTTTAGTCAATCGGGATCTTTAGATCGGTTGAGTATTTTGGGCAAATCGGCTTTCGGGTGCTAGCGAAAATGCTAACGCACTTCTTCAGGCCAAATAAAATCTATTTCAATTAGATTGGGTCAAGTTAGTTCTAAAGCAAGGGTCCATGAATTGCGTATTATAAATGTAAGGGTATCATGGACAACAAGTCTGGAAAATCTTGATACAGATAATGGCCTTTTTTTTAGAAAAGCGTTAACTATTGGTTGTAAAACTCAGATATGCCAAAGAAGATCTACCAGTCGCATAATACCACAATTGGAAAATAATGATCTCCAGATGCTTTTGCATACTACTTACTTAATATGCAAACCTGCCTTTGTACCGACCTACAACGTTGCTTCAAGACTAGGAATATAAAAAGCCGAACAACTATATTAATTAATCCTTTTTGTTACTTTTACCTAGAACAATAAATTATCATAATTATAATACGTGGGTCCTGTATTCAAACAAACCTCTTCCAGACCCTATATTTTAGGCACTACATCTATAAATATATGAGATTTGGCAGTTCGTTATTGATATACTTTGAAAACCAACAAATTTTATACAAAACGAAAGCTGTTTTTAACGTTATTAACATTATGCTCGTAATACATAGCATGTAGTTGTGAAAAATAAATTGAAGAGAATTGCGGTTCTTAACTAGCACTTCATATATTCCAGCTTCTCTACATACGTATGTATACACGTATTTAACTACCAATGAA
>VTPC01008088.1:239842-258897 GCA_011009095.1 Ignelater luminosus
AAAAGCAAAATAAAGATTTCGAGTTGATTTGTTAGTTTCTTCATTATTACGTACTATCAGAAGGATTATTTCTGTCTTATAAATCAGTAACCAACAAAAACTATCAGTTAACAATAAGATGAATTATCTGGAAGATACTGATTTTCATATTTGCAAAGCCGAATCTAGCGAAACTTCTGGTTGATCCCACTGATATCATACCAAATTTTCTTTGTAAAATATTCAACACAATTGTTGCAACCAAGGTATTTTTACAATTAAATTTGCCAGAGATAGTTTCTCGAGAAAAGTAATAATCTTTCAAACACAAAAGCCAAAGATGAAGAAGAACAAAAGCCAATTTGTCCCAGGCACTTAACCAGACGGGTATTTGTTGGGTAGGCTGTTCGTTAGTGGGCGCAATACAGTTTAGGTGGGCAACAAAAAGTCGTAACATCTAAAGTCTGATCCATGGTCAAAATACAATTAACTATGATTATTTCTTTCCAATTTTTTTATAGTGTGGCTGTTGAAAAGAAACGATTTTTTGACATATGCACTCTGGACCACCCATGTTGATTCAATAAGTATTGGAATTTCCGATTGCCATCTTTATAGTCTGATACTAATACATACTAGTAGCTTTCAGATGCAGGATACGTCAACTATTGTGTTTTAGTTTTTTTTACTAAAAACTGCCTAAACAAATATTAGTCTCAGGTTCCACAAACTCTAAATTCGCCGCTACATCCTGACTTGGATTCTAGACAAAAAAAAAAAAAGATGACTAGAAATTCTCCAAACGCCCAAAACGATCACAATACCTTCCTAACCTATTGTAAAATACTAATAAAACTCAATACACTTGGATTTTTATTATCATATCGCAATAGCCAATTAAAGCTTTGCTAATAAGCAAAGCCTTTATGTTGATTCCTCATTTGGTGATATTATTTCTCAAGACAAATGAAACGAAAATATTTTTTTATTCCAATATTACAAATTTATAATATTTTTCATTGTTTTCTATAAACAATAATTATGTAAATAATAAATAGTATTCAATTAAACTTTCTACATTTAACGAGCTTTAATTAATATTTTTTCTGAATGCAGCAATTAAAACCTTTTTACAATCTAAACTGCAAATTGTAACGATTTTTAATTCAAATAGCCATTTACACGCCGGATATGGTTACGAAACCTCTTGAAAGTAGATCGTCATTTACTTCTTCATTTCCTGTAAATGTTTCAACAATGCTTTCAGTAGACCCACTTTGTGAACCTGGCTACACATAAAAGCAATTACACGGTTTGTTGTGTTCCATTAAAGTTTATGTTAAATTTTGTTATTATTTCTGTTTTGTGTATTAATATGAGAACTCTTCCGAATAAATTGTATTTAATAAAAATATAAAGGATTTCCTTCCTGGTCGATTTAACTTTATTTTCAATTAGTTTAAAAAATAATATTTCACGTTTTAAAATGGTTTTTAAAATATAACGTTTTTCCATTAATGTTTGTTTAATTTAACCTTCCAGGAATTTAATAATTAAATATCTTTATCGTGCATTATTTAAATAATGTTTGATGATAACAGAAGCAGAACAAAAATATAGCCGAGAACGTCGTCGTTGTGACCTCATAAGAATTTATAGTATAGAAATCAAAGACCACACACATTATTTTAAATATATTTTTTGTGAAATATTCTTCTGAATTCCATTTATTGTTCTGACCGCCTATGATGATAAAATTATTAAAAGTTTTAAAAACAATAGATAATTAATCACTTATAATTATAATTCTATAGACTTGAATAAAGTCTTGCCCATTTTTTAAAGTCTGGCAATTTAGACATGCACTGACCACCGATTAAAGGGGAATGAGAATTTTGGCAATCACTATTTTTGACATTATGGTTCTTCATTTCGGATAAGTTGATTGTTTCTCAGCTTTTCTTTAGTTTTCCGATTAATGTTGTTGATGATTTTTCATTCCAGTACATTTTATAATTCGTAGTATAGTATTGTGTAATAAAAATCCGGTTATGTATAAACCGTAAAAGGCAGATGATATTAATTACGTTATCAATCTTTTTTTCTAATTGTAACGTATCAAAGATCTTCTAGATGAAGTCCATCTTTCCTATTACTAGGATTGTACCGAGAGCGGGTTCTTTCCATATTACGAGTATCGGACTTCTCGGTCGGATTCAATTACCAAGTCTTGAGCTATTTGGCCAAAAACTGTAAAATATCAACTTCACTAGATCCTCATTTTATGGTCAAAAGTTCAAAAGTTAACAATTCATAATAATGCACGTGACGTCACGCCATGGTAACAGGTTTCTAAGCAACTGTTTAAAAGTTGCGGACAGTGCTGATTTTACGTTGCTTGTGTCCACGAGCAAATAATACGCTATCGTGCTACCGATGAAAAAACTTCTGATTGGTTCGCATATGGCAATTCATATGATTATCTAAGTACAAAACAGCGAAAAAAGGCTTTGTTTAGAAACTAAACTATGACAACAAGCTGGGAGAGAGTTTATTTCTCCTTGTTGTTCAACTTTTGTTTTTTCTGCTTAGATATGTTTTGAATATCAAAAATATCTTACAATTAGTTGCAAAGTTTAATTTTTAATCTAGATTCATTTTTCTTCTTAATTTTTAATAGATTTTTCAAGATCGACGAAAGAATCATATTTGCAACTCGGAAGAAAGTGTCTTTTTTCTCTTGTGAACTTTTATTTTCCTTGAGTTCGGCTCATGAAATAAGTAGTACCCAAGGGAAAAAAGTATCACTTTCTTTCATGATAACACAAATAACTACATATTGCATTACTGCATCCCTGTTACCAAGAAAAAGAAATGGAATTTCGTTTAATAATGTCCAAAGTACAATACCTTGATATGAATTCTGGAGAAAGCCTCCATGCAATTCTCTACGTGAGATTTCTTGAAGAAAATGAGAATCTGACATTCAGTGTTGCAAGAAAGGTTGGAAATGCAGCTCTACTGCCGAGACGGTTTAAATATGAATCATGATTCTGCTTATTGCAAATTGGTCAAAAAAGGCTTTGAGTGCATATTTTTCCCGTGCACGACATTTACCATACATCTTCAGAAAGTGTATGTTTTGTTCTTTGCAGTAATATATTGCTTATAGAGGGAAAAATTCTCAATCAAGAGATGGTGCTAAATTTCGTCAAAATGTATCAAAAGGCGGAAGAAAGGATGTCATCAGCTATAATTGATTATAAATCTCCAAATCTGAAGATTTACAACATTTATGATTGTTTCTGACAATATATTTCACTGTTGTGACAACACTGTGATCACCTTCACACTAGTTCTTAAAATTTCCAATTTGGATCGCGACTAACCTTGCATGAACAAGAAATGTCAAAATTTAAAGAATTTAAGCTACTGAAAAGTGAAATGTTTTTCACTTCAATAGTTTAGTTTTAACACTAAACTATAAAAAAAAATTAAAAGATTTGCATGGACAACTAGCCTACACTCGATTTTGACATTACGTTTAGGCAAGATTTAAACAGACTTTGCGTCATTGTAAGGAAAATAAAATTGCTAATTATATCGTTACATTACTAGGGTCATATGACGCCTCCTTCAGGTAGCATGCAAATACGTCAAAGACTTAAACTTAAAAACATAAACTCAATGTCGAATTCTGAAATCAATATTCACCATCTTGGCGACAGTCGCATTTCAAAACTTTTTGGCGACTCCATATAATTATCTAAGAGAACACATAGGATACTGTAAATATAAAACTTAGTTCATAAATGATTTATTTAGATTTTCCTTACGAAAGTAAGTTCATAATTTCTTGTCCCTGATATCAAATACGAAAATTCGGTGTTTTAACTTCCTTCAAGAAATTTGCTTATATGGTATTTCTTCGATAGTTACTGTTAATCCAAAATACACCTCGAGCTCTCGGAAACTCATTAGCAATTTATTATGTACTGCCACGTGCAATGATAAGGTAAAAATAGGTTTCCAAATTATCTCCAAAACTGACTTTCTTGGACTTTTCCAGAGAATGTTAAGCGTACCCATGGTAATATTACAAACCAAATATGTATAACTAATCATAATTATGTCATATATTTCTATCACCATCAGTAACCATCCTTATTGTTGGACCTTAAAAAACTGGAAATGCAGTTGCTAGTGAATTATTATACGTATTCATTGCTAAGTACATGCTAGTTCCAAAACTGAAAAAATTAGAACATGTAGTACCACAATGTTCTCATAATAAGAATTGTATCTGTCACAAGTTAATACAAAGTATCTTCCTAAATATATCTTAGACGCAAAACTAAACGGTCAACTTTTGTTTTTGTAAAAACAACTCCTGTTCATTTTTAGATATTCGGAGGAGATTTTTATGTAATAATAACTTTTTGGTTGAAAGTTAAAAACTTGGAAAAACAACAGATCTAAGGACCTACTACACGTTGCTAATTTATATTAGTTCTAAATCCTTTTGTATATTCAACTAGTAAATCTACCTCATACCAATAGTTATGTGTTTCAAAGATATATTTCCAAAGATTATTCTAATTGAAAGTTTATAATAGGGAATTTGCGAATACATGTGACGCAGGACGTACCCTAATGTTATTTTTTCACGTTTTAAGGTTTATTTATGTATTTTGTATTTTGCTCATGTATGATAAGTGTTATTGTTCGGTAAAGTTTACAACATTATTACAAAAAAAATAACGTTACGTTCAACGTCACGTGTTTTCGCAAACATTTTAATATAGCTACTAATTTAAAACAATTTTTGTAATACTTCTATGAAAGAGTTTTCTTTTCCCAAAAACTTATAGGATACTCCTCTTTAGTTACTAAACAGTAATTTTAGTAAAACATCATACCCATGCTTTTCTATTAGGTGTACCTTTTCTCTGGACAAAGATTCCATGCTAGTCTTATTATGTAGAAGTTCGTTTTTGGGGAATTCGTTGGCCTACATAGCGTTTTACTAATTAAAATATTTTTAGTTCGCAACATTATAAAATACGGAAAAAACAACACAACGTAAATGGGAGTTTTTTTCAACACTCTCCTACTATCAAGGTTATTTTTATAAAGTACAATTTTATATGAGAAATTTTTTGTCCGGGAGACATCCTGCATAATTAAAGCATTTCCTGAAATTATTTTGATGAAAATTGAAACGTTAAATTAAATATTTTGTATATAGTACGTATTTGCATGTTTTACACCGCACAAACAACTAGCTGCAATAAATAAATAAATATGTATGTCGAATAACAATACAAAAAAGAAACGAAAAAAAGATTGCTGAAGAAGTAAACATCAATATTTTAAAAATCTTGTTGAAAAACAATTTCTCCCGGTATTTATTTCGTATAACGTGAGTGCAAACAAAGGAAGTAAACAGCTGGACCTTCACTAACTTATTTTAACAGCTGCTAAATTGATTATGGATAGGTCAAGAAATAACATTAAGACATTACGATACTGTGCAATATTAAACTTACTACTAACCTTATAGTGTGTAATCCATAGTCCTGAAACAACAAATTAATAAACGTCCTATATGTTTATATGAAATGCAACTCACGCCGTACAACACGGAGAAATGCACTCACGCGATTATACACTCCCGTTTACAAACTACAAATACCGAACCGCATGGCATGGAGTAGAATGAAACACTTGTCGCCCTAAAAATCCACTTCCAGAACCACTCTTCGTTCGAGTCTCTCTCTCTCCCACTACCTTTCTTCGTAAATATCCTCCAAACCAAGAACAAACACTGGCATTCGACGACGTGTAAGCTGAAGAAAGTTGAATAATAATATAAATATCCCACTTTATAAATTGATAAATTACTACTGTGAAATCCATAACTGCACTTTAATTCCAATGTGCGAATGTCAGGTATAAATTAAAATTTAGTTTTATTGCATAATTATCATATCAATACTGAATTGCCTGCCCGATATTTACGCCAGCTACATCTCCCACTTGGGTTTTTACATTTTTTAGTTATTCTTCGTATTACTCTAGGTAGGTAGAATATGTATTTGTACAACAAGCAAATCAAAAATTAATTTGCTTAGTAGTATTTAATGAAAGCAAGATGAATATTCAAAAATGAAGAGTTTACCAACAAAATCGGATAAGTCCACCTCCTTTTTCATTTTCAATTTCTACGGAAACTTCCCAAGATCGGCTTAATAGACTGCTTTTTCATTCAAAATCGGTCATTAGAAAACAGTAAGAGAAATAAAAAACAATAAAGTGGATATATTGGGTTTTGTTTATAAATAAGGAGTTCATCCGGAGTTGATTGAAACCTTGCTAATATGATTGCTTTGGTGCAAAAAAGAAATGTCATTAAATTTACACTTTTTTAATTTGGGTACTTTTTTGTGAAATCGATCGCGGAAATGCCAAAAAAATGACCGTATAAATACTTCGTTTTCGTTTAAAACCTTATTTTTGTTTATTAGTTTTTTTTCTAATCGAACGGAAATCAATAAATTTTTCTACTTTTTCTTATTTAACCTCTCGAAGTTTTTGAGCAATTATTGTGTTTTATTTGTATGACCTCACAGAAATTATTGTTTTATTTTGTATTATTTCCGCCCAACTCAGTAAAAGAACATTACAACTTATCCTCAAACATTTCTTTCTAAAACTACGCATTTTCATTATCAAAACGGAGACTTCGAAAAAAGGAGAATATTTAAAGTAACAAAAAGAGTTGTTGATCCGACAAAAACATTTCTGGCATCATTTATCAGCAAAACAAAACCGTGTAGGATGCAAGCTTATCGTGGTAGAGATGACTCTAGATGGTAAACCTCACCTGAGAAAAATGGTGAGCAAAACTGCAAGATCCATTTGGGCATGTAGAAGAACCTTTGATAAGAACTGGGGTCTTTCAAATGATTTATTAAATATACACGACGATAGTTATATCCATTATTGTGTACTCAGCCTTCAGAACCTTTGTAATTTTAATTCCTTCGAAGTGAGATTAGGAGCACGAACAGAGATCTGTAGAGCAGAATGAAATAGTGTTTTACACAGATTGTCCTAAAGCATCGCCGGAACCAGACACTAAAATATCATAAATGAATGAATCAGTATGTAAAACATTTGTTATACAGTATTGGCGTATACGTAACGGCATTTCAGGTGGAAATATAACCTGTGCGCAGAACAACTATCACAACAGTAGGAGAATATTTAGAGTAACTGACAACCCGGTAGTATCTTACAAAGTAAATTCAGCTCTTATACTGGATTGGACTTAAAATAGTGTAAATAAAATAATATGAGACCTGTAACAGGCAACCAGGAAGCCAACAGACCATGTAACAAAGGATAAGAGAAACAAGGCATAATGTAACGAAGCAGAAAAATCAACACGTTGCTCGGGTGGTATTATCAAACATATTTGGGGGAAACCTCAGTAGAAAAACAATCCAAAATTTCTCTATAAGGGGGCTTTTAAAAGAAATGATAGGGAACGTATTTAGAATGATTAAGCAGAACATTAAGCTTCTTACAAGAGTGGTAACAGAGTAGTGCCAAAGTCAGATAAACTGAATCAGACGGAGATAAAAAGCATGCAGACAAAAAATATCCGGAACCTTCATTAAAATATCACTACAACAGCAGTAGTACAGTGACTCCGATACAGAACCACTTCTAAGAGAATAATATGAAATAAATTTCTACGACTTTGCTGTAGGATTAAGGTGAGTAACAACCGCGGAGCATTATAATACCACCCACCAAATATAATTGATCTCAACTTTATTGTGCTTTCATGAAAACTTGATTTTGTAATGTCTAGGTAACTAAACTGTTTGCAGTACTTTCAAAACATTGCAATCTCGCTTCTTCATTAGTTGTAAAACACAACACAGTAATAGCCAAGGTAATATCAAGCATATCGTATCGGTATCTTCTAGCTGATAAAGTGGAGAATTCTTTGGAAATAGCTATGAACGATTTTAGCTAACTAAGTATTCAAAAATAAGATTATTAATTAGTAAGAGATAATTTTAAATATGTAAGTTACATTACATACTTAATTCAATGATGGATTTTATAATCCTCCACGGTTATCAAAAAGCATGCCAAAAGCTTTCTCACGATACCTGACTTCAGTCTTACTACAAATTCATAGCAGTACTTAAATCATAAACTTAAACAACATGCAATAATTAAAAATGAACAATTATAGTTGGTTATTATTTACCAATATAAGGAATCCATCCTAATCTACGTATAGTAACAAAGTTTAATGGGTTCTGTTCAAAATATATATATCTTGGTTCTGTTGTAAGACTGCTACAAATTGCTGTAACCTCCAAATGCAGCTGATAGTCAACAAATATAATTTGTTTGTTTATGATTTCTTTATTGATGCTCAATTCACGACTATTTCTTTTAATAAAAGATTTAATTGTCAGTAACCGTCAGGTGAGTTAAACGTTTATTTAAATTAAGTAGCTGGGTATGCGAGTGGGTCTAATTCTTACCTCAGCAGACACGGCATTTATGTGATTCAAAGACACGGTATCTTCTCCACTATGCTATTATAAATTGCAATAAAACCGGCAAATTCCGTTTTGTGTTTGATTGTGCTGCAAAAAACCAAACGTCCTACTAAAAGACCCTGATCTTTTGACTCTACTACTTAGCTTTAGTGGTGACACTCGAGAAAGGTTCTACATGGTGCAAGTCCAAAAGAAAAGCGACAATGAATGCAATGTGCTTCTTGGAGTGAGAAGGAAGAAGAAGTCCAGATGATGATCCAATGATCTGCATAATCTTTGATGCTGTTAGCTCACCATATCAGCCCCAACGTATCAAAAATGTGCTGTGCTGCAACACCAGAGGAATCAATTCAAACAATAGAAGACATCAGGAAAACTCGCGCTACAGTTAAATTCGAAATTTTAAGTTTACTTTGTAATTAGCTCATTTGAAGGTTCGATAACAGCAATTTAAGATATCATACCTAACAATATCAAACAAAGCTATACTGATAATGAGGTACTTAAAGCAAATGTAACCTCACCTTATTCAGCAGCGACATTGTCGATTTGTTGAGACAAACTATTCTAATGAATAACGTAACATCTCCAACTTCTCTACCTCCTTCTAACTTACTACCTTGCCTAGATATTGCTTTATATGGTCTTATTGTGCAGTATTGCTTTACTGCAGTGTAAATAATAATAGGATTGGTTTTTGCCTTGCTTGACTTTGAATAAACCTTAGTTAATCGGCACCAAGACTTTTATTCCTACTATTTACACTTTACCTACACTTAAGCTTTAGCAGTGCCTATGCTTTCGAGGAGACTTCTAGAGCACCGCATTGTTCACTGTAGTTAGACCCACCGATCTAAGGAAGAAATCGCTAGCACCAAGAGAGTAATCGCTTTAAAACCTGGTACCCAAAACGGAAAAAAGAAAAAGGCGTCGCAACTGAATGTTTAATTTAACCGAAGTAAATAATTTCTCATAAAAGATTTATCTTTGTTTGTAGGAAACTCTATCTTGTGATTACCTTCGTCTTGCATAAACTAATTGTTGTTCTCCGTTCCCAAAATGAATGGTTAATAATCCTAATCGTTTTGTTTATATGTGTTATTTACATAATATTTAATTTCAAAATTCCTAATCGAGGTTAGGTTTACAGAAAACAAGAAAAAAACTACTTAGTTAAACAATGATTCTAGTTATAAATACAAAAATATCAAATCTTAAATTGCTAAAGATGATGTCACTATAGATTACCTACCTCCATAACAAAATTCTTATTGATTGTAATCCACCAGTATCATGTAGGATGTACAATGAAACAATAAAATCACTCTGGCAATCTACTTTATCATCCCCATCTTTCGCCCAATATAGGTCATGTGCATCATATGGCTGCCTGGAGAGTAAACAGTTAACATAACCTGTATATTCTGTGGCAAATAGTAGTTAATTTAGCTAATGAATTGATATTTTCAAGGTGTTCAAGCATATTGGAAACTTTTATTTCAAGTGAAAGACACAACAAGAATTCAATGCATAAGTAAACCTAAACTGCTTTATCTGTTTTCCAAGCAGCAACATTTGAGACATTTGATTGATTGATGTAGTTTAATGACGTGTTGCCCGAGCCCTATATTGTATTCCAATAATTTTATATATTTTCTGTCCAGTTTCAGAGAATATCATAAGGTTCCCGGTTATATAAAGTACGTATGTACTTAACCACATTAAAGTAAGCATCTAAGCTGAGTGTATCACTATTCCAATTATATACGTCGAAATAATTGATTTAGAATAAATTCGCCTTTTAAAATTTCTTTTGGTTTATAACGAACAACACTTTTTGAATTCCATTAATATCTTTTTACTACTTTTGTTTATTAATTGAAATAAAGAATTTGTAATAACATAACACATCGTTCAATAAGTCCCGAGACTAACCCAGAGATGGTGCTAGTAGTACCAAACTAGCCACGTTTCCCTAGAGTACGAACCTTCACATGAAACGTGTAAAAATTTCACGTCGATTGGACCACAAACAGCAGAGTTATCGAGGTTAGAGTAAAGTCACTTTGTAATTTGTTTGAAAAATGGAACAAAGCGAGTTTCGCGTGTTGATAAAACATTGTTTTTTAATGGGTAAAAACACCGTAGAAGCCCAGCAATGGCTTGAGAAACGTTACCCGGACTCCTCTCCATCCAAATCAACGATTTGTCGTTGGTATGCTGAGTTTAAACGTGGTCGTACGGACACAAACGATGCGGAACGTTCGGGTAGGCCTTTGGAAGCCGTTACACCGGAAAATGTGAGTGAAGTATTCAAAATCGTAATGAAAAATCGCAAAGTAAAGGTCCGTGAGATTGCAGAAATGACACAGATATCATCTGGAAGCGTATTTACAATCCTTCATGAAAAATTGAGCATGAAAAAGGTTTTTTCCAAGTGGGTGCCGCGATTGCTTTCAATGGAACAAAAACAGCAACGAATCGACGATTCAGAGAGCTGTTTATCGCTATTTACTCGCAATAAAAAGGATTTCCTGCGTCGATACGTGACCATGGATGAAACATGGATACATCATTTCACTCCGGAGTCGAATCGGCAATCATCTGAGTGGCGCATGGCTGGCGAAAGCCGCCCAAAGCGTCCAAAAACGCAGCAATCTGCTGGCAAAGTCATGGCGTCTGTTTTTTGGGATACACATGGCGTCATTTTCATTGACTACCTGGAAAAAGGTAAATCGATCAACAGTGATTATTATATTGACTTGTTGGTACGTTTGAAGGAGGAGATCGCAGCAAAACGACCGCACATGAAGAAGAAAAAAATCCTTTTTTCAGCAAGACAATGCACCATGCCACAAGTCCATGAAAACAATGGCAAAAATCTACGAGTTGGGCTTTGATTTGCTTCCCCACCCCCCGTATTCGCCAGATTTAGCCCCCAGCGACTACTGGCTCTTTGCTGATCTCAAAAAAATGCTCCAGGGAAAAAAATTTGGCTCGAATGAGGAGGTCATTGCCGAAACTGAAGCCTATTTTGAAGCAAAGGATAAATCCTTCTATAAACATGGTATAGAAATGTTGGAAAGGCGTTGGAAAGATTGTATCACTCTAAAAGGAGATTATATTGATGAATAAAAATGATTTTTGAAAAAAAAAATGTTGTTTTCGTTGTTAGTCTCGGGACTTATTGAACGATGTGTTACTTTCATTTCATCAATCATTTATTTTATTTTCACATTAAGAATTTATAACATAATTCCAATTTTTCTAGCATTAAAATAAAGGTCAAATAAGTATATTCTTCGGTGCTAACCTCCATTTGTGAGCCCGCTCAATGGGTGAAACGTATTGGAGGACCTACCTTTCACAGCATCTTATTATTTATAGACCTTGATTACTAGCAGCTTTATTAGGAAGTCCTTAATATCAGTCAAATTTGCTTTGTTCCATGTACGCTCCTTCCTTCGCCCTCTGCGGCGGGTATTTCACTATTCGGGATAAATCAACAAATTCAAACACTTCTAAAAGAAGGTTTTACTAACTTTGCAACTATGTTGTTTTTAAAACTTAATTTTAGTGTATTATAGAAGTAATTAGTATCCATACACCCAGCATGTAAATAGCAATATCATCTGTAGCAAATACTTTTTTGCATGTTACATTTTTAATTGAGCATGCAGGGATTCTAAAATCTGAATTTGGCCTCGTAAATGTATGGTGTAAAACAACCTGATCACGTGCTTTGTGCACGATAAAACGGAGACTAGTTTACAGGTTCGATGAATGAATACCTAATCCTAATAGTCTATCCTGAAAAAATTTTGATTCTATTGTCTGGTATGAGGGGGACCCCTCGTGTTCGTCCGGAATTCCGAGGAACGAACGTCCCTCGCGTCCATGTGGAGCAATAAAATAAGCTAATCGTGTATCTTGAATGTTTACATTGTTACATAGCTGTAACACATTTACTGTAGGTAGGCAACCAACAATACAGTAGGGAATTTTTTTACGCTATAAATTTCTCGTCATTGATATTGCAGTTTCCTTTCATTACTACAGCGTGTGGCGTCGGCACATGTCACTTTTGTTGCAGCCAACATGTCAAACAATAACCTCAATTGCAACGAATTTAAATTAGTATCGCGAAAAACTAAACGGACAAAATCCACAAATGATATTGATTGTCGATTTTTAATTGAGCCAGTAGCATCTAGAAATTTTGATTTGGAATTTTCACTGAAGTAAGTAATGCATGCATTCTACATGTGAGCTCTGCAATTCTGTTCATAACCTGCAATTTAACAAATTTATTTCTAGGCGCATAGAGACTGCTAAAGAAGAACTTTTAACAACTGACGTATATCGTTCAATTGTAGCATCACTGCGAGAGGGTTTAAATATATTGCATTCATCTGAAGTTAAAGAAATTGTGTGTTTTGGCTTAGGTAGAATTGGTGAGTGTATGATTGCACGATACCAACTTGCTCTGTTATTATGTCTTAGAGATTTATATAATGTTAAAATTATTGTTTATGATCCAATTTTTAATGAAAATGATCACAGTATTTTAAGTGCTTTAGATTTTAGTGTCTTACATAACAACATAGAAGGTAAATACTGTATTAAAGAAAAAAACACAACTTTATTTTATTTACCACACGGCCCTAAACAATTAACAAATAATCTCTTATGGGCTAATTGGGGTATACAGTTAAGTTACTGTTTAATTATAGCAAATAGTTTTACAAAAATTATTGAATCAAATACAAAACGCCATATTTTAGAAAATGCACAATATTTGCTAAATATATCACCATATATAACTGAATTGGCAATAGTAAATTCATTTAAATACTTTGATATTTTTAATGATACAGCTATTCATATATTTCCGTGGGAAAACATAAGTTTAATATCACAAGATTTCTGGGATTATCATAAAGAGCCAAAGTACACTGATAGTGATATTGAATTTATAACTAATAAAATACAAACAAAATTAGAATTATAGGATTATAATAAATCATTTCATTTTCCTAGATACGGGAGGTTTTATCACTGATTTAAGGCAAAGATGAATTTTTCTGCTTCTCTTAAAACTTTAAGACATATAACTCATGAATTACGTCAAAGTAGCCCGCAAGGGTCTTTGAAAGACAGCTTAGTTCTTCGTTATATCTTTGACCAGTATCATAAATTTAAAACTACTGAACAGCAAGTTTGTAAGGCTCAAGAAGAAGTTAATTTTATTGCAAACTCCTATCTATGCTATTTAAGAAGCACTCGAAAGCGTCAAGAAATTCATGATCAGTACCATGGTAGAGGAGAACGTTCTGTTGAAGAAACAGCTAGGCTGGTTGGTTTTAAATTACCTCATGATCCAAAGTAACTAAGTCTGTAACGTATAAAACGTAGTAGTTATTTTCAAGATGTAATGTAGTAATGAATGATGATTTGATAAATTAGTTTCACATTTGTTAATTATTTTTCCTTTACTGTTTAATTTTTTAAGTAGAATAAACAGTTTTAAATTAATACTTACATGTAATTTCAGTAGAGAAAATGCATAATTATCTGGAAGGCAAAACTGAATTTGTTATATAAATTTTCTGTTAATTGTAATATGATAAAATTGTAAATTAAAACAGATTTATGCAATAAATCATCACTGTTATTATTTTTGTTATTTGTGTTTTTTACTCAAAATAGTTGTTGTTTGGAAATAGTAGTGGCTTTTTTAAATCAAAAACTTGAACTTGTACCAAAAAACGGTTATATTTTGTATTTGTTTTGTATTTACTCATATTTCAGCAATGAAATCAACTTCAAGATCAATTCTCATTTAAATTGAAGTTAGTATGCACAAAGCTGCTAAAAATGTTCTGCAATAGGTAAGAGAACATTCACCACTGAAAGGAAAATAGAAACTGAAAAACACAATAATCGACAAATTGATCAAATTATAAAATTTCTAAACGAAAATGGTGCTATAATGATTAAAATCACAAAAAAAGTTTAATGTTTTAGATAGGACAATACCAAGAATGAATGAAAAAATGTTTTAGTAAGATTGATGCTCCAGAATCGAACCTGAACACAGAAACATCAATTGCACCATTTAAAAATGTTGATTTTAAGTCGGCTTACAGTCAATAGAAAGAAGAAGCTTGAAGAAATGAATATAAAATGTATCCAGAAAAACAACTACCTGCCCAATTTGCCTTAGTTTCATACCATAGAAAGGTTCTAGGCTCACGCAAAACAAAAGTATATGAGGATTGGTCAGCATCAACTAAAAGACTGGTCATATTGGGGATACAAACAAAACTTCTGAAACTTCAAAGAATTTGTTTTGAACAACTTTTTCAAAGTTTTCATAAGAAAATTAATATGGCAACTAAAAGCAGGCCATTAAGTATAATTAACTAAATGTGTTACAATAAATTTTTAATCACTTTGGCTATATTACTGTTTCAATAAAATAATTACTAAAAATACTGCAGATTTTTAAATCACATATCTTAAGTATAAATGACATACATTTAGTAGGATGGAGAAGTACATGCATGTGTTTAAAAGGTGAACCGATGGCGAGTCATGGTTCTGTCTTAGGTACTATTGTCCTGTAGTTAATCTTCTAAGTGGGGGGGGGGGGAGGCATAGATTTTTGTTAAACAAGTAAGAAAAATATATCTTGAGAAGTAGCATGCTTTCTGATGCTAATTAGTATTACAGTTTAAAAGAATACTTCTAAATAAAGATTCACATAGAAGATTTGCAATATAACATCGTGAAAGATGCTTTTTTTGAGTATTACCTGGTTTATGCTTTTGTTTAGTTAAAATTAGTAGTAGGTAAGTTTACAATGTAGCTGGAGTGACTTTACATTATACATTTCATCTTGGTGCTCCATCCTCCGAGTATAGCAGTTTTTTTTATTATATTTGGGCATTTATCTTAAAAAATAGTTTTATTGTTTTTATAATGCTGTTGTCAATTCTTATTATTTACAATACCTCTGCTGTAACCTAGTTTATAATTATTATTTTTTCTTACCTTCATAAATTATAAAATAATAATTGTAAAATATAAAAATGTTTTTATTACTTTTTATGGGGTCAAGAATTTTTTTGTAATAACAGTTTTGTTCAATTGTAATAATGTAATATGGGTACCTACTGATTAAAATCGTGTACCTGTACATCACGTAACTATTACCTGAGAATGTATATATGCATCTATGTGTAAATTATATTCATTAGCTAGAAAATCTGACATGTTTATGATATTTAATTACCTTATCTAGAAAGTTCTTTAAATAAAAAGACAATATATTAACTATATAATACCTTCTAAAATCATTTTTTATATATTAGCAAGATATAAAGTTTAAATAGTGCGCCACAATATGGTAATTCTAAAGGATCATCAAAGAAATTATCACCCATGGTTTCAAATTTTTGCAGTTCTGTCTGGTAAGATATTTTTATAAATTGCCTATTTTAGATAGGATAACTGCAGTTATTTAAAACAGATTACAAGTTACAAAATAGATAAATAGGGGATGTAATAATTTAATGTGCACTAATGCTTATAATTTTATCAATATAAAGCTTCTGCATGGAAGAATCTGGTAACTTAGAAAACACTATAATTTTTCTACAATGCAAGTAATGAAGTGACGCTTGACTATAAGTTAGTCACAGTTCAGTTGTTTCTCAAAACATCAGCTTTATATAGTGTCTTCGACTAACCACACTAGTGCGAACTGAGAGTATTTCTGTTATACTTCAGTACATGTTTCTAAAAAGTGACACATATACACTCAGGGTGCCTTAGTGCAGTGAATCAAAAACGCTATTAGTTATAGATGAATTTAAAACAAATATTTTGCACAAACAAATTGACAATCCAGAAATGTCATATTGGGCTATCGGAAAATGTCTGGGAATTTCTAAATCAACTATTGCAAATGTTCTAAATAATTTCCATAAATGACTGACAATAAACCGAAAACCTGGTTCTGATAGAAAGCAACGTCCAAATTGGAAAAGGACGGAAAAGAAAGTGATGAGAGTTTTAAGCTAAATTCGAACGAGTCAAGTTAAATGAAAACTGTATACTTAGTACAGTTAAATTAGGAGTTTTGTCAGAAAAGTTTACAAAAGTTTTGATACTTGAATGATACATAATTATCCCCCTCATCTTTGGTGACTCGCATAGTTAGAGGGCAAAATCTGTCAATTTTCTAACTGTTTTTCTGTTTTTTGTAAATATCGATCTTAGCAATAATAATAATAAATTAAATGGTAATAAGACTGTTTTAGCAAAAATCAAAAATCTCAGAAAAATATCATTTTTCTAACACTGTATTTGAAAGTAGACTTTTCTTTATTCATTTTGCTATGGAACCTAGATTTTTACTTGACTAATCAGAAAATCGAATAAAATAAGTACAAACTTCAAGAAAAAAATTAATTTATTCTTCTTCTGGAGGTGTACATGAAAACTCTTCACTATCACTTTTACTTATTTCTAAGAAATACAAAACCAAGATTGCGAATAATTACATAATTACCTACGCAACACCAACGCCAACAGGTCAGAGCGTGTATTTTTTTTTATATTTACAATTTTGTTTTCATCACCTTCACAGACAACATGATTTTTACGAAAAAATTCAAATGGTTTTTAATTTATTTGTGATTTCTGCGTTTATGTCACTTCAAATATGTAAATGCAAAAATATGTTTACAAATAAATACTGTTCAGCTTTATTTACACATTATTTATGAAATGCATATTATTAATAATATTTAATACAAATTTAAAGTGCTGCCATGCAAATACTGAAATTTGACAGTTTCAACAAATGAAGAATTTAGTTGTTTGGTTACGGATACTGACTTCTAATCAGGAGATCCGGGTTCGACTCCTGCTGTTGACTGGTAATTTCCACCTATTTTTTAAAATTTTTATTTGACATCTCCTTTTTGTAATAATTAACTAGAATAATTCTACTTATAAAAAAAACTTAATAATATAAAAATTAAAGAAAAAACTAAAAACGTCACAAGGTGTCCGACAGCCAGGATCGAACGCAGGACCTCTAGATTAGGAGTCAAACGCTGTATCCAAACGACCACATTGTTCCATTCTTAAAATTTGCCAATTATGGTAATATTTAAAGTACAGGACCTTACGTTTAAAAATTAATTCATTAAGAATATACAGTATAAATAAACCAATTATTAGAAAATCTCAATTATAAATACATTTAGTTCCATCCTGGACATTTTTTCATATTCGCCGTAAAATCAACTAGGAAGATAATAAAAGCATAATTTGGTGTTAGAAAAAATATTGTACGTAACATGGGTAACATGTCAGTAAAGCCAGGACTGGACTAATGCATATACAGACTAAGCACGTGCTTAGGGCCCCCGATCAATAGGGGCTCCCAAAGATTTTTATTATACATTTTTTTTTAATTCATAAATATATAAAAATAATTTGTTAAGCTTTTTCTGGAGATAGACAAAGTATTTCTAAAATACAGGGTCCGGTAGAAAAACCTCCCACATTTTGTTGCGCGAATCAACGAAGAAGGGGAGCTTAGTATGCGCTATTAGTAGTGGGCGCCTTGCCATTTTACTTGTCATATTTTAAGATTACATTAAAAAGCTATTTTAAAGTCTATTTAGAGTTTTATTTTTTAAACTAAAATGTATATAAAACAGTTTTTTCATTAGGTTTTAAAAATTAGATTGTCTAAGTGGCGACCATTTTTTACGGTGCACAGGCTTGCATTACTCGAGCTGTCATCTCAAGCGATATTTCTGCAGTTTATTGGCGTATTGCTTCTTTCAATTCGTCAGTGTTTTGTGGACGGTATTTGTTTAGATTTTAGGTAGTCCCAGAGAAAAAAGTCCCATGGGGCAAATCGAGTGAACGCGCAGGCCACCCAACGTCTCCGCGCAACGAGATTAAGTGTCCTGGAAACATTTTCCTTAAAATCGTTATTTTTGATAAATCTTTCGACAACAAAAGCACGATGCCCACCAGTCCCATTCATAATGACAACTAAAATGGCAAGGCGCCCACTATCGATAGCGTTAACTAAGATCCCCCTCTCTTCGTTGATTCGCGCACAGTGGCGAAGCAAAATGTGGGAGGTTTTTCTGCCGGACCCCGTACAATTATCATGCACTCATTTCACAATTTCCAATTTTACGTCCATATAAAAGTTCATTATAAGTAGAGTCTAAATTATTTTTTTAATTCTTTTAAACCACGGAAACAGAAATAAATTAATAAAGTTTAAATTTTTTATGGTATATCGTATGACGTCATTGACCATCGCAGTTGTAGCCACTAAAATGTCAGAACGCCCGCGCTATTGCCGATATTTTAATCTGTTTGTAACCTAACCTAACATAAACCTTTACATTATTTTGTGCTGCTCGCTCGTATTAAGTTTGTGTT
>VTPC01008088.1:269027-293009 GCA_011009095.1 Ignelater luminosus
TAATGTTTAAATAATTTCATTCAAATTTCCCCTGTTTTTGTTGTGGAATTTCGTGTTAAACAAAAATTTTATTACTTGAAAGCGTCCAACATCTGAGTGCCAAACTGTCATCTTTAGAAATTAAACTATATCAGCAAGGAGGCAAGTTTTTTATTAACTTTTCCTAACAGAAAACAAAATTGGCCTGTAAGTTTTTGAAATCTCCACATGAATTAAAAAAGACCAGGAACTTCTCTTATTAATTAAAACGAAACTGGATTATCATTTAGAGTGTTCCATCCTTCCTTTATTATAAAAAAAGTACTGTAGCGTAAGGTCAAAGGGTAAAGTTTTTATGTGGACCCGTTGTCAAAGGTGCTTTTTTCTGCAGGACGATCGAAAAAGGTAAAGGCTGAAATCCTCGACTTTTTAAATGGAACGACTAAAACATCCTGTGTTTTTTCTACTGCTTAGTGATTGCCGGTCACAGTAGCATAGGGTCTACACCTAACAGTTTTCACCTTATTTGTTGCGGAATGCTATCAAACTGTTCTGGCTCTGGTAAAATTAAGAACTTTTTGTTTTTGCAACGTTCTGAAGATAAAATTGAATCTTTGGTAACTATCAATCAGGGCCGTAACTAAACACAATTTTACTATAGGCAAATCGTCATTGTTGCGTTCCCCTCACCCTAGTGCACTAATAGTGAAAAAAACTATTTTACTGTATGACGTTTTATTTAAAAATAAATTGGGCCTGGAATCTGAAACTTTCAGCTTCTTGCATAAACTCTGCAAGATCCCTCGGATATTTTATGCACACATCTTTAAAACACTGTCGCTGAGGCTCATCTTGAAAAACGACGCACCATTTAGAAACTCAAAATCAGCTCAGAGTTCATTTAACTTTTCGTAACGATCACATAATTGGAAAGTTATGGAATCCACAACGTGCAATATTATTTGCCTTTGTTTCACATCTGGAGTCAAACTAGAGTCAGTTCCAAGCTCTCCGCGCAGGCATTCTTCTGATTTCTCTTTTGCTCTTTTTTTTGAGTTCTATGGGAATATCACAATTTTGGCACATATCCTTAGCAGCTCTCTCGGTTTTAGCAAAACAATCGTTCCTGTAATTCTTGATTTCTTCCAGTAATCCTTTGATATATTTGCACATTATCGGAACTGTCACATTCTTCTTTTGTCGCTAAAGATTTACTTTATTAATGTTTTCCAAAACAAAATAGCAAATAACCAAAAGAATCACAAATTCAAAATGCCTGAAGTTTTTTATTGAAAATTTTTTGTCTCATTAACAGTGTCCTCAGAGTAAATGGCTGGATTAGCCATTTCTTGCAGAAATGCTAGAAGGTCTTTGAATCGAGTGATCACTACTCTTAGGGCTAATGTTCTCGAAGACAACCTCATGTCACTAAATCCTTTTACTGTTAATCTTAAAGTGCATTTAAGCTTATCCCATCTGATGACAGAGTGCACAAAAATATTAAGAAGGTTTTGAACTGTTCCATAAAAGGTGATTATGTCGTAGTTAACTGAGACACTATATAACGCCACTAAATTTAAATTGCGTACTGAACATAGGACAAAATTCTAATACTATTCTAGTCTGAACACCCTGATATCGCCCAGCCATACTGGCGCCATTAGGGTAGGCCTGGCCTCTCATATCTCGAATATCAAGGCCCAAATCTGCTAATTCTTTTTCGAGGATATTAGCTAAAGCATAACCAGTTTTCTCCTTTATTTCTAAAATTTTCCAAAAGTTGCTCTTCATTCGTACACGCATCCTTATTCTTTTCTACGTATCTAATAATAAATGAAAGTTATTCTGTATACGATACGTGAGGAGTTGTACCCAGAATGACAGTGAAATACTTGGCACGTTTTATTTCTGATACAATTTTGGCAGCAATTTCAACTATTGCAATAGGTTTGTTTTGAATTTGTGGTAAGAAGTATTTTGCTGATTTGTTTTCCAAGTCCATGCGATGTTTAATGCTAAGGTCATAATGGCTTAGCAGCTCTATTATTTGTAAAAGTGTTTCGGAATTTATGTGTCCAATTTTTCAACGAATCCTTGCAATGTCTCATTGTTTTTTAAGCAAAACAAAATTGCATCCAAAATGCATTTTAAAATATTTCTTCTTCGTTTCGAAAATAATCATTTTTTGGATTTCTTCAGTAACAAAGTGATTTTGGTCGTTATTCACTTGAAAAGTTTGTAAGTCGATAGCGCATTTTTTATGGGAAGCCGAATTCTCGTGCGATTTTATTATGACACCAATGTTACGTCGGTCGCTAAATCCTGTTTCCGGCATAGAGAATTGGGTACTGCGTAGTCGAAACAACAAACAAGGAAAACAAGAAACTGCATCGCGTTCTACACGGTAAAAAATCCAATTCCTGTAAACACTATCTCCATTTGATAAAATTATGTAGAAAGATTTTTTAAAAAACTGTCTATTCTTTGTTGTAGGATAGTACTTTAAATGATCTCCACGTACAGGCCTTTTTGATATCAAAACTCCGAGGAAGTCTTTATCTCGTTTTCAACTTACCCTTTACACCTAGAGTTCCTACATAATATTAGTTATTGACACCCTTTTTTATTTTTTTTCTTAAAATTCGAGAATTCTAAACATTAGTTAACCATTAAAACCTAGTGTGCTTATGTCAGTCATAAATTTAATAAAAATTCATTTCGTACTGCTACTACTTATTTGTTGTTTAAAAATGCACAAAAATTGCAGAGAATAGATAGTTTTAAACTGATGAATTATTTTTATCACTGTCCCTTATTTAGTTGCGTTTCGTTTAGTATGAAGAAATTTCATTTTTTCCTTGCGCTCTTATGGCGCCCCTTGCCTCTTGCGCCCTGAGGCGGGTGCCTACTCTGCCTACCCACAGCTACGGTTCTGCTATCAATACTCACCAAGAGCTAGCCATTCTTCTTTACTATACAAAGTAAACGAGAAGCTACAAATATTTTATATTCTTTGCACATAGAATGTTTTTTATTGCAAATGTTGACAGTTAACAGGTTGTTTAATAAAAATGGAGTAAATTACATTCTGCTTTCTTGGCCATTCTGGATAAACAAGGCAAATTTTTAAAATGTTGGACAGCATTTATTATTATCAAAAACTTAAATTTATCTTCTCAAAGTTACAAGAACAAAAACTTTTCACAACAAATAGTAATTGAATAACCCCAAAGTCGATATGCGTAGATCCTATAAAGATACTACTCTGAACAGCAATTTCTAGGAAAAAAAATACTAACATGTACAAGATGTTCTAGGTGCTCTATCAAGGAATCAGATAAATTGAATTTTGCGTTTCTTGATCGCAGAAAAAAAGTTCATAGCTAAAATCGCAGTAAGCATTTCTAAAGACAAAAGTTTCATCTTTACTTTGTTAAAGTTGTGAATTTATAACTGCCTTAATTATACCAGTCGAGAGATAGCATTTCATAACAAATAACTGAATAATGCCGAGATTTTAAATGTAGATTCACATATTGCTATAATGTTGCCACCACCAGTGAATGTAGAACAAGAATACTTTAAATTATACAGGATGTCCTATTTAAAAAAAGTGAATAAAACGATGTTTTGCATTTCTTCATCACCCTGTATATACCATAAGAGATGATAAGTTAAAATTCCAATAGCCATTAATAAAAATTAAAAATTAGTGTTTATCACTGCAACGTTCTTGAAACTAAATGCTTATAAATTATACCATACCCTCCTTATACCATGTGACAGTTCGATATATTTGACGTTTTACAAAAAAAAAACTGGATAACGCCAAAACTGCTTGGTTTAGGTTGCATACAGCTATATCATTGTAATCAGTATTATACGAGAAATACGAAGATAGCGAAATATATAGAATGTTCCATTTCAATTTAAAAAACATAGCTTTATGTGACATGCTTTCATGGAACACCCTATAAAGTCGAAAATAATTTTAGAAAGCATAGACAATTGTTTTGTGCGACTTTTCGTGATGTAGCGACCTATGCTTCTAGCGCAGATCGTTAGGACATCTGTATATATTTTCTTCGTTTACAGATAAAATATAACATGAAGAATAACTGTAGGGAACGCGTACTTTTACAACATACTATAAGTACTGAAGTAATAATAAATACTTACCTATATAATAAAAGTACTTGAACTACTTAATTCTATAGGGTGATTCTAAAAGACATGTCCTAAATTCGATTGGTGATTCTAGAGGCTGAAGAATACGTGTTTTAATAATGTACTATATTACTGCCATACTGTGAGTCTAGAAAGTACTTACTTTGAATTATAATATACAGAACATTTAAAACCAGATATACATGAAAGAGAAAAAAGCTTGGAAAACTAAAAAAATGCTTAGTTATAAATTTAAAATAAACGTTCAGAACAATGATGCAGGTAGTCAAAAGTGAGAGTGTAAAAGAATATTGTTAATAAATAAAGACATTAGGTACGTAAAAAACTTTATAATATTTAAAAAATTATAGTATAAAGATACAATAGCAACGCAACTAAAAAATAAGGCCATCTTGACAATATTTGTATGAAAGACACATGTAGTGAAATCAGTTGATTCGTTTTGTTGTTTTGATTTGTTAACTTAGTATATACTTTAAGCAAAAGTAATGGTAGTACAGAAATATCTTAGTTACATTACCACATACACAAGATTACATGTAAATGAATTGTAAGATTATATCACATTTCAAAAGTTTGCAGGGTTACAATTTTTCTTTTTTTGCAAGTAGTTTAAGCTTCTTTATATTTTTCAATTTTTAAATTGTTTTTTTTCTTAGAATCTTAATATTCTAACTTAATAAGTACAATACAGATGTTTTCTTTCAGCTTAAGCTAAGATTCTTAAAACAGAAGCTGCTTAAGCAGTTTATTTTTTATATTCCTGCTTTAAGAATTTTGCAATTGTACTCAGCTGAATATTATAAGTACCTTCATATATGCTACCAATTTTAGCATCTCTGTAGAATTTTTCTTGAATAAAGTCTTTCGTAAAACCTACTCCTCCCATCCAGTCAATACATTTTATTGTTGCCTGCTGTGCTATTTCTGCAGCATAATATTTTGCCATTGCAGCTTCTTTTGCGAATGGTAAACCAGCTTCTACAAGCCTAGCTGCATTATATGTGAGTAATCGAGCTGATTCTATTTGTGTTGCTACTTGTGCGATTTGATGTTGCATTGCCTAAAAATTATAGAAGCAAAGAAGAAATAAAAAAAGAAAGTATGCCAAAAAAAGACTTACTTGGAAATTGAAGACAGGTTGTCCAAATTGTGTTCTTTCCATTGTGTAAGGAATAGTGGCGTCAAAGCAGCCTTGTGCTAATCCCAACATTTGTGCAGCAATACCAACACGTCCTTCATTCAAAAATCCAGCTGCATATTTATATCCATGGCCAAACTCTCCTAATATTGCGCTTTCTGGCACTCTTACGTTATCAAATGTCAACATGCACGTGCCTGACGCACAGATACCTAATTTGTTTTCTGGTTTTGCAACTGTGAAACCTGGAGTATCTCTTTCTACAATAAAGCATGTGATGCCCTTGTATCCCTAAAACAAACAATGAAGATATATATTTTCTGAAAGTAAAATGATTTGTTATCACAAAATGCACGAAATGGTATGAAAGGATAGATGTTAGACTGAATGTTTAGAAGTTTTACAACTTCTTCGTATATGTTATGCTGGATAAAATGGTAAACTATAGAACTTACTGCAGATGGATTAGCATTAGCCATTACTAAGAATATTCCAGCGATATCTGAATTTGAAATCCACATTTTTGAACCATTGATTATGTAATCACTGCCATCTTTTTTTGCAGTTGTTTTTAGTGAAAAGGCGTCCGTACCAGAAGAAGGTTCAGTTAAACAGAAACTGCTGACCTGTTAACAAAGTATACACAATTCTAATTAAAAATACTCTGTTAGTTTGATGGTAACTTACCGTATTTGTGGCTAATCGTGTCAAATATTTCTCTTTTTGTTCTTTTGTTCCTAATTTAACAATAATGTTGTTGATTAAAGTATTTTGAAGATCAACCAATATACCCACAGATGGATCAACTTTTGATAATTCTTCAACAGTTAAAATAGTGGTCATAAAGTTGCAGCCTGCACCACCATATTCTGTGTCAATTTCAATACCCATAAGCTAAAAGAAATCATTTTGAATATTAGAATATGTTGTAACAGATAGATTTTTTTAATATCTATGTAGTTACAGATACAGATACTGAGTGCAATTCATATCTAGATACAGATACTTTCTTTGTTGGGAAACTAGATATAGATACAATTACTGAAACAAATGTATCTATCCACTAAGATGTATTATTGTTATTGTTAACGTTATACCTATAAGGAAAAAATTTATTTACAAATTCTAGCATACGATTTATTTCATTTTAGTTCTATGCTCGTACAGCACAAAAGTTCCAGACATGTTCCTAAAATGTTATATAAAGATATCAGAAAGACTGAAACACTTCAGAAACACTTCTGAAATTTTTTGTGCTGTAGGTGACAGTTCTGTCCTCTGCTGTCTAAATTTGGGAGAATGCTGCTCACTTTAGATTTCTATTCCATTAAATCACAAAATAAACTTGTAATTGATGTGTATCTAGATACTTCTACCAGATACACAAAAAATGTAACTAGTTACAGGTACCGATACTAAATTGGGAAAAGTAACTAGTTGCTCTCTCAGATATACCAAAAGTTATTTAGATACTGTATCTGGATACATGGAACTAGATACATTGCAACACTGGATGTTACATTATCTTAAAGTAGATAACAGTTAACTCGAAGAATGAAGTACATATAGTGTGTTAGTTAATTTCAGTCAAATGAAGCTCATTCATCCACAGTCACTTTGCTTGAGGAAATTTATTTAGTTTCTAAAATATTTTCTATATCATCTTTGACTACTAAAAGTTACATTCAATTTCAGTTAAGTATGGAATTAATCTGAAAAGTTCAACTTCAGAAATAAAGTAAAAGCTGCCAGTTGAGAAAATTGCAGTTGCGAAAACAATGTACTGAATGTTAAGTTGTTAATGAATGTGTAACTCGATAGTATTGTCAAGTTGGTAAAACACAGTTAAGTCATTTTACATTTCTCTACATAACAGAACATTGCTCTCTATATTTTGGGTCATAATCAGTATTCCAAGAAAAGTATTACAATGCAAAATAAGCTTTAGAATCTTTTTCCAGCTAAACTATAGTACATTTCGAAGTCTACTGTGGGATATCCTCAATATATTTCCAGATAAAATATTTTCATTTCAACTAATTTCAGAAAATAAAAATTCTTGTGTGCACGATGTATTGATATGGACTGGAATTACCTCTTCTATTGACTCGCATGCAATTGGTTGTTGAACACTCTTACCTGGTACTCAATCAATTACTTTTACATGTGTATTACATAAAAATATTTTTAAAAAAGTTTCAATACAAAATAAATATGCATGGCAAAATTATTGTAAATGGCTTGTATGGTAAAAAGTTGTTTACGCATTTTGGCGTTTGTACCTTCATTTGCATGAACTTCGCCTGACGGCATTCAATGTTTACAGAGAAGATTAGAGACCGTTATTATGGAAATAAGATTTTGCAATGAGGTGATAACAAGCTATTTTTATAATTTTGATTTTCAATTAATTGCTTACACAACACGTGTGATTTTTATGGAATGCTACAACTTTTGTTTTGTATTGTGTAAATTAACAGAACCTGCAAAAATTTTTAAAAAGATTTTATTTTTTGAACAAGAAATTAGATGACACAACTCACTATGAATAAAATAAACTTCAATACATCTCTGTATATTTTTATGGAACTCAATTATACAATCGTGACCTTAATTTATGTAAACAACTTTTTGTAATTATTTACCACACACTATATCCAAATTATTTACCTACGTAGATTAATTTCGTACTTTGTTCGGAAATCTCCCCACTTTAGATTTTGGTCATAAAACGTACTAAGTAAATAAATTCTTGATATAAGATTGATAAAAATAAGGATACTTTATAATCTTTTATGATTGTGGAATAGCTTCAATTTGTTGTCATGCGTTTTTTACGTAAATGATGATCTCTTTATTGGTACATGTGTATCATAAACACATTCTGATTACAACTCAGCGATATTTAATGATTAATGAATAATGTATCACAAAGATACTTGTTGACGTATTACGCTAGGAATAAGATATATTCAGAAGAAAATTTACATATCAAGACGGCGAAAGGAAAATTAAGTGGTTTGACTATGACCTTGCTATTTGATATCTTGACGATCAATTTGTTGCCACACATCGCAAAATACACAAGTACAAATTTATTTAATGATAAGTTCCCGCTTTTAAATCTTGTTTAACAATCTTATTTATTCACATAAAACATGGTTTTTGTTTGTTACCATTTAAAAGCTAACGAAGATTAATTGGCTATCTACGGATAGGTACATAGTATCTAGATCAAATTCTAGAATTTCATATATTAACTTTATGCTACCTAGAATATTATTTGCTGTGAATATATTGAAGATTTTTTAAAATTACATCGACATTTATGTTAATTCTTTCTAGCCAAACCTGTACAGCTCGGTTTTTAAAAGAAACTACATTTGAAATGTCTTAACAATTGTTGGTTACGAAATATGATTATGTTATAAAATTTTCGTTGATAGCAAGTTTATTATTTTAAGAGTTACTCTACATAAAATGTTTTATAACCAGAAATATGCATTGTATGCAAGGTGTATCGACGAAGTGATAGGACAAATATCTTTTCAAATTGAACCTATAATTATACAGAGTGTATTCTACAGGATGTTAGTGAACTAATAGTAGTCCGTGAAATAGGTGGTAGGGAACATCAATACAACCATGGTCCAAATCTCAATGATTTTCCCAGAAATGTTTAATAGTTCCAAATTTTCATAGGTCATTACTCAATAACCAACGAAGATTTTACTTTGAGATTTGGCAAAAGTTTGGCCTCATCCAGGCTAATAAAAAAGTATAATATACAATCTTTTTGTAAATTTATTATTTTGGCCACAAAAAACAAGTATGTTACGAAAAATGTATAAATGAAGTTATTAGGAGAATTGGCAACTCTGCACTAATTAAAGAGGAAATTTAGCGCTCCAAAAGGAAATAGTTACCTCACTTAAACACTTTCTCTTTCTTTAATCATAATTAGGCCAGACATTCCAATAAATTGTGGGTGGTTTGTCTACTTATTAGTTTAGGCCAGAAAAATTTTAGCAAACTTGCAGTAAAAAAACAATGCGACATTATCAGTGATGTAGCTGGAAAGAAGAACCTTACGTAACGGTTATTTTTATGAAATGCAGCTTGAACCAACGTTTTTGGTTTAGTTGCCTTCCTTAATTAACAAAAATTAATGACATAATTAATTTTCTTACATTTTTTAACAAACCTTTTTTTATTTAACAAACACGTACTTCTTAAAAAGCCAAAGATTTATTTGAGGCTTCTGATATTAGCACAAAATAAAATAATAATTATACAAAGAGAAATAAAGCTTGCATCGCTTTTACAATAGACATCTTCGTTAATCACAATAACCGTTTTTTTTGCCAAAGTACTCGTATTACTGTATTATTAATTGGGCAAAAATCATTTGAACTTGACTGCAGTATTACTTTTCTAACTTACTTTTTTTGATTATTTTCTACAAACTAACATTACTAAAAATTACTTTTTATTTAAATTCACATTACAACAAAAAGTATGTGATGCTAATGATTTAAATCTTTAACACCCTATATTCCTTTTAAATAGAAGGCGGTACAACAAACAGAAAATACTTTTAGGGTTTTATGGCCAAGGATTCACCTCGGGTAAGACTTTTTAGAAAATTTAACTCAATTTTATAATGATTTATTAGGAGGTGTCTAAAAATGCAACTGTTTTTCACATTTTCTTGAAAACGATACAAGATAGACAGAAGTTTTACTATTTCAAATGACTTTTCCCATCAACTACTATTAGTTCACTAACAGAAACTTGTAATTTGACGTTTCTCAATTACAGAATACACCCTGTATAATTAGAAACAATTTTAAAGCGGGAGACATTTCCCTACAACTTCTTCAAATATAAATTTTTTAATTCGATAAATAACCATAATACATCCAAAAGTTAACATGCCTGGATACAGCTTTGAAGGTCGATAACTTCGTAACTATAAGACGATTAGACTACAAGTTCTATTGGAAAAGATTTACACCCTGTATTGATACTTATTTCTCTCTTTTAGTTATTAAAAACAGTTGTAATAAGTTACTGTTAGATTATAAAATAAAGGTTATAGCAGTTGAAGAAGTTAAATGGACGTTTAGGAAAAAGTTTAACCAACTATACAATAATGAAATTTGAAAAGCTGTTTGATACCTACTATTAGAAAGAAATTCGTTACCTACGTATCTTTCTAAATTAAACGGAAGAACTATGATAAAAGTGGTACTGATAAGAAACAAGGCCATCATTATAAGTTTTACTTTCTGTCAGCTAAACTATAAACGTAGATTTTGCGTGCATATTATTAAATAGTTTCGAAGTAGATAAGATAAAACTTTAAATGTTATTTCCGTGATTTCTTAACCTTTTTGGTTATTTATTTAATAAAGAGAAACTAAATGTATTTAAAACTCCCTGTATATATCTAGATATGTTGTAAACCTTCATTACGTTGTACAAATCAATGGCATTTATTTGTTCCCCTACACATTCTTTACCGCGAAACTTAAGACTTTCTCCAAAGTATGTCAATATTATAATGCAAATTAAATGAAAGCAAATCTCAGTGCAAGTACCTAGCTACATTCTAGGTGTTACCTACCCCATTTTCAAATAACATATCAACGACAGATTGTTTTATAAAACCATTGTTTTCCATTTCCCTAACATATGGCCCAATTTGTTCGGTTGCCAATCTGCTAACTGTAAATAGATAAAATAATCGTAAATAATCTGTCGCGCCATTACTTAACATTTTTATTTAACAGTGGCGTAGAGGGAAGACACGTTGCCATTCGTAATAACACATTTGGGTCTGTGAAGCCTGATTGGTGTAATTAGTAATAAAATAAACTACTTTTGTCTCCCCGCACTGCTAGGGTTGCGGAGGTGTATTTTAGATTTTACGCCACTGCTAACATAATTGCATAAATAAGAATATAATAGCATTTACCAGTATCTCTCATCATACGTTCATCTTCTGTTAAAAGTGTTAAAGGTCTAGGTCCATCAGTTGTTGTTGATTGAGCTGGCTGAGTTTGTTGTAATTTTTTTGCGTTTGTTAGAAAACTTCTGCTCCATGTTTTTGAAAGTGTAGGAACTATCTGTAATAATAATTATAATTAGTCTTTAATACCACAAAATAAAGGAAATATTGTAATTATGTAAATATAACTTACTTTATTTGCAAAAACTGCCCTGCAACTATTCATATTTATTTTTTTAAGAAAACAACTTTCATAAAAACTTAAATTTATGTAAATGACTATAATGAGTTCCTAAGTGCTTGACGACTGGAACTGAAATGAATGAGAAATTTGTGTAAATTTGTTTTTATCAGAAAAACAATATCGTTTTGAAAACAACAAGATACCGAAATTTGTATCCAGGTTTCGCAAGTAGAGTCACAAATCACTTATGTCGTATGCATATAAGCAAGCACGCAAGCGTATTGTCTCTTGCTTTCCCTCTCTATTACTTTATCAGGTCAGTATTAAATAAACTTATAAACAAAGTCGTAAAGTTAGAAAACAATTAATTTCTTCCTTGAGGATATTACATTTATTAATAAGCCTTTATTTATGAAAATTGTAATAAAAAGGGTAATCAGCGATTCCCTACTAAAGAATTTGACGTTAGTTCGACCTGTTGAACGAGCACTTTAAAAAACAACCTGTAAGTCAAGTTTGATTATAAAGTGTATACTGTTCAGGGTTCTATAATCTTAATTAATTCCAACATCCTACAATTAACTTTAGTTATTTTCTGTCTCCATGTCGTTTTAGATTTTATATTTTTCTGACAATTATACATGGGCAATTAAGTTAATTACATCGGATAAAGTGGATTGTTTACAGTTTTAAATCATTTAATAAGTATTTATAAAACTCTAATGGCATTCTTTGTGTGGTCTCTTGATATAGATTTCTGTAAATAATTTCTGGAAATAATGATTAGATATATGCATTTACGAGGCTAATCCAAAAAGTAAAATTATTATAAGTTTTTATTATTCCTTAGACACAATTTTAAGTAACTTTTCTTAATCTTATTATCGTTGTTTAACCATTCTGTCATTAAACGTTTTTTCAAACGAAGAAAGTTATTGAGGCCATAAGTATGTAAGATGTTCAAAAATATCTTATTTCTTCATCGTTGTACTTCTTCTATAATAGAAATTAGCCTAGCAATAATAAAAACGTAATCACCAGTCGTACTACGAACAATTCAATTATGAATAGAAAAAAACAGTATTTCCTTATCTGAATAGATTGCATATTTGTATCGAGCGCACAGGATTGTACAAATGGGAATTTTTAAATATCAGATCTTCTATTCGCCAGTAAAAACATAATCAGACCTGCATTCCTTCTGTAGGCTAGATTTATGAATCATACCAGCTTTTCTGCCTACGCTAGCAAACGCTACCTTTTTTTTTTCTAAACTTACAAATTGGCGACGATTCATTTTAGAGAACAAATCTTCACTTGTTTTCGAACAAGTTTCTAGTCTTGACATGAAATACAGTACTTACTAAGATGATTGGTGGCTTTTTTCTAGCTTTAAACTGAACGATGGTGACTACAGTAGGGTATGAAAAATAATCAAGACTGAAGATGACGAAAGTACCAAAGTATTAAGTTGACAGTCTAAAAAGAACTTTTATGGTTTTTGACTCAAAGCCAAAAGGAATTAAAAATGACACTATTTCGTTGATGACATGTTAGTTTCCTTATTATTAAAAACTTCAAAAAGTATACCGATAGTAAACCATTCTTAGAGTCGTTTTTTTCGACAAATAGTTCATAAAGTTGTCGAAGTAGCTGACAAAAATTCTGAGTTTGTGAAACTTTCACCGAACCTATTATTATTAGATTTCTAAATAACCTAATAAGAGATTTAACGATTTCACAACAAAAGATAAACAAATTAAAAGCTAATTGTATTTAAATCAAGAATATAGAACAAAGTAATCTCAAGTTAGTATATAATTTAAAAGTACTACTAGCTTTACTAAAATACAGTACAGTCCTGTTTGCAAGTATATCTATCTGGCACCTTACGTACTAACTACATAAACAAGATATCAGGTGATTTAAAATATCTTAACAATTGATTAAGACACACTGCCAATTTATTTTGAATTGGAAAGAAAAGGCATATGTTGTTTACTTATTTGTTTTTGTTGTATGGATATCCTGATATTATTTTCTGAATATTTACTATTTTGACCCCAGGAAAACAGGATATCTGCAGAAATCTTGTCTTTATAACAGTAATAAATTTTATTTCGGATAATAAAATTTCTAGAAGCAGATATTTTATGTTTATGTATAAATGTCTATAGGGCATCTCACAGAAGACGGAATACAACTCTTTTAACGACTGTCTTGGTCTGCATGTCACTGCGTTGCAAAATTCTTTCAAAGTTATCACACAGTATTTCAATGAAGCATGCTATCATTTCTACTAAGGTTAATACCAAATATGAAACTTAAACTCTGTTTATAGTCTAGACAATTAAAAAAAAACACTCAGCACGAATTTGAAAACTCTTTTTTGCAATGAGTTCTATATGACCCCAAGGTTATTGATGACTATTGAAATCTTCCCTCCGTCCCCCCTTCTGCCCCAAATCAACCCTTTTAACCACCCCCTTTCTGAAGATTTTCTTTATTTGTGAAAATGTGTGAATTTTAGCTCAAAAATGGCTTCTAGGTGGTTTTTTGGGCCGCTGATTACGAATCAAACATTAGTTTTCCGGGAAAACCACCCTGGCCGTGATAAATCGAAAAACTTAGCACAATTTCTGTTTTTTTAAAAATTTCCCAATGATTTTCAACTGGTTTTCCGCAATTTTTACTGCAACAGTGAAAACTGGTTCCAAACATGTCGACTACATCCAAAGCGAGATGAACTGCCACCTAAGAGCGGTTAAACATGAGAAAAATGAAGAAAATGGCAAAATTTTTCAATTTTTCACGGCCAGGATGATTTTTCCGGAAAACTAATATTGGATTCGTAATCACGGGCCCAAAAAACTATCTAAAACCCATTTTCGAGCTGAAATTTTAAAATTTTTTCAGAAATTGTGCCAAATTTTCCGATTTTTCACGGCCAGGTGGTTTTCCCGAAAAACTAATATCAAATTCGTGATCAGCGACCAAGAAAACCCCCTAGACCCATTTTCGAGTTAAAATTCAAAATTTTCACAAACAAGAAAAATTTTTCTAGAAATTAGGCCAAACTTTCCGTTTTTCTACGGCCAGGTTTACTTTTCCGGAAAAGCAATGTCGGATTCATGATCAGCGACCCAAAAAACCTCCTAGAACCCATTTTTGAGCTAAAATTCGCACATTTTCAGAAATAAAAAAAATCTCCAGAAAGGGGGTGGTTAAAAGGGTTGATTTCGCGATTTGTGGCAGAAGGGGGGAGCGAGGGGAGAAGTCTCAATAGCCATGAATGATCCTGGGGTTATATAGAACTCATTGCAAAAAAGTTTTTTCAAATTCAAGCTGAGTGTTTTTTTTATTCGGTCTTTTTTCCCAGCTTATTGACTGGACTATTATGAAACAACAGATAAGTTTAGCACAATTTAATAATAGTCTTTGTAAAACAAACTTAAAGGATTAAAAAGAGAATTCAGACTAATGCAGGTAATGATCAATAGTAATATGTAATAATACATGTGCATTATTTGACAAAAAAGTCGTTTTACTTGGAAAAGCTGCTTTCGTGAGATTTATTTTACTATTTGATTGCAATAAACTTTAATTTTAGTAATATCTTATTTAGTGATCTTTTCTTTTTGTTTCATTAGTTACTTCTAAAGATACTAGGCTTTCTCTATTTGAGAAATGGAAATACAGTATGTCCTAGCTTATATGAGGATTAATATGATATAAATGTAAAGACACAAGTTCTTTTTCCCTAAAATCATCGTCTGGAGGTATGACAGCCAATTTAATTTTTTGTGGAAGACGAACTTTTGTCTTTATATTTACATACTATACCAGGCTTTATTTACTTTTTCAAGAACAGTATCCTAAATAGTACAAGGACGTTTAATGGATGTCTAATTTTTGGCTAACAACGTCCATGGAACATACACTTGTCATAACTTTAGACATTTAACGAACGTCTATAACTGGACGTTAGTTGGATGTAACTTGTACATGGTCATTCGATGGATCTTCAAAAATGGACGTCCAGTAGATTTATACAACAAAAGTATTCGGACGCAGTAGGAACCAAAATAAAATGTCCAGTAAACGTCCGCTAGCGATCATCCGATGAACGTCTGAAATGTACGTCCATGAATGTCTGGATTAATAGTGGACGACAGCACTTCCTGTGCTATATGGGATATAAACCAAAAGTGCCTGTAAGGTTAGACATCTTTTACCTAGTTTTGAAGTTTTTAAAAGTGATTGTAGATTTCTCTTATTTACATTTCAAAGTATAAGAAGGGATAGAAATAAACATCATTGTGATAAGGTGTGCAAATTTAACACTTGCGGCAGCCGTAAAATTGCCAGTACTTGAGACCTCTTCCAGGAAGAATTATTTCGAACGAAAAATCAAGCCTATTATAATTTTTTAAACTTTAGACTTCTGATAAAGACGATTTATTGCCGTCACTTGTCAGCTTAAGAGTTATTTTCTTTATTCATAAATGAATGCATTGAATTATTGTTTTATTGATTTGTTTTTTTAATAAAAAGTATCTATGCATCAATCTTTTTTTGTTTTACACATTTACACAAAATACGTATACCCACGACATAATTTAGCAATATAACTCGGCACATAACCTAACTCTACTATTAAAAGCTACTGTAACAAGAAGAATAATAAACAAAGGGGATTCTGAAACAAAACGTGTTTCTGCGTAGGTATGGTGTATATTTTGTTTGTACTGGCAGTTATTTTGCATACTGAATGAGGAAGCAGTAGCAGTGGCCTATGTGAGGTGATTCTTTACCCAGATAGGTGTAGTTTTTATGAGAGGATCTCCGAGTCTTGTTCCGTTTTGAATGTGCACTAAAAACATTGATATCTACATCTTGATAGATAGTGAGAAATTTTCAACAAATGCGTATTTACTACTCAAAATGTACTAGTTTAAACAAGATTGTCCACTTCAAGTATCTCAAAAATATTTTGCAATTCTACCATATCAATATTTTGTAAGAATAATTTAAATATGAATTGATTAAACAAAGTATATTGCACTAAAATAAGCATGATTTAATTTGAATGTGTTAATACATATGCATTAGTTCAGTGTTCATCAAAAATCCTTGGCCTGCTTGAGGTTTTTCTTCCCAAACATCTATATTTATGAACTATTAAAAATGTAAAATTAATTGCTTTAAATTCCTGTAATATCTTTCTGCAAGTGACACTAACAGATGCAGACGTCATATATAATGAAAGATCTCTGGTAGTGCTAACGCACTGTATCAGTTATCTCTAGTAATTTATTACTATTATAACTAAGAGTAAATAAGATGATTGATTTGTTGTACAGTATATTACATATCTCATAAATGATTATTTTTACAGAAAGAATGAATAAGATATCGATGCATCTATAATTCTTTAGGATTGATTTGGTATGCAAACCAATTTTCTCTTTTTACGTTATGTTATCGAACATAAGGTCAGCTGCCTCTATATTTCTAAACAGTCATAACGACCAGGGCCATGTTATCAAATAAGTCGATTAGGCTAAATCCTAAGGAAAAGGTATCCTGCCGGATCCAATCGTCAGATTATTTCCCATGCACATCATGGCAAATTGTTATCAGTCTAGAGCACCCAATTTTCTTAATCCGACCCTGGTACCAATCATGTCATAATATTATAAGTAGTAGTTCTACAATACAAAATGTACAGTATTTTTATCGATAGGTTTATGCAATTTGTTAGTGTTGAAAATACTTTAATCCAGTAATCTTTAATGGTTAGATAAACTATATTTGACCTACTGACTAGTTACCAGTTTCATCATTCTACTTTCACTTAAGAAATTGTTTTGCATTTCTTTTTCAGAGTTTTCTTTTGAGATAGCGATATTAAAAAAATATTCCCAAATTTCCATTTTTATCGTGATGTGTGTATAGGTAACCTGCAAGATATTTAAATAACAAAAGCAATTATTATTTTATTTAAAAATTCGACAGTCAAGGTCGGATTAACATAATGGAATATAGGATGCTTGCCCATTTCTTTTTATTTTAGCAGTAAGAGATTTTTTTAAATGTCTTTGTGTACGATCGCCTCTAAAGTTAGCACTTTACAATTCGTCGTGAAGCAATTTATTTAAAATTTGCCTTAGAGATTTATTGTTATTGAATCAATTTCGCTAATCAAAAGACTAACGACTACTTTAAAAACTGCAGCTAAAGACAGAAAAATTCCGTTAAAAAAGAAGTGGGAGATATTCAAGACAGGGGCTTTTCCATTGAGCAAACTGGATTATATTTACACCATTTCATTTTATAGTAAGAATAAGCAAATAGCAGAATTTAAGCCAAATTGCTCAATCCGGTTAAAAATTATTTGTTAGAGAAAATGTGATAATCTGACGTTATGTTTAAGTCGTCATAACATAAAAGAAATTTTTTTTACACAATTGACATCAATTTGTCCACGGATAATACCATACAGTAGTCGAGAAGGATTCTGTATAATGATTCGCACTCATTACGTCACGCAGAATCCCTGGTTCACGGCACATTTAAAGTCTTGATAATCTTTTATGAAAGAAATTCTTCCGTAGAGTTTGTCTGCTAATTTCTTCATTGGTAAAATACATCTACACTTACAGTATAAAAGTAAATCAGAATTGCACAAGTAAACAATTAAATTGGAAAAACACAGGTGAGGCTATCATTTCGACGCGCACTGTATGTCTATTCTGTTGTAACATCTTGTAGATAACTAACCTAGGGTGAATCTTACTCCTTATGTTGGCACTAATAAATGAATAACTTTTCTTAATTACGCGCGTGCGTGCAATTCTTTTCCGGTATAGTTTTATATTGTTGTTGTCGGTGAGTATTATAATTCCAAAAAATCTTAAAACATCACATAATATTTCAATTATTCCAACATAAAATCTTACTGGTAAATATTCTCGAAATATTTCCACGTCTCTCTAACCCAGCTTTCATCAATTATTGAAAGTTCACAGATACTTTTGTCAATATAACCTTCTTATGTAGACACTGTTTAAGCATGCATTTAATGTTTCAGGAGTGCAAACAACTGACAAAATGAAATTGAACAAACGCGTAACTTCTTCCAGAAGCAAAAACAGGAAACGACATTTTACTGCACCTTCTCACATTAGGAGGAAGCTTATGTCTTCACCACTTTCTAAGGAACTTCGACAAAAGTATAATGTTCGTTCCATGCCAATTCGTAAAGATGATGAAGTTCAGGTTGGTTGTAATAGATTATGGCAATTTGTGCAGCAAGAGACTAAATTCATTGTATTGCAGGTTTTACGAGGACATTATAAAGGCCAACAAGTAGGTAAAGTCGTACAAGTATATAGAAAAAAATTCGTTATATATATTGAAAGAATTCAAAGAGAAAAGGCAAACGGAGCCAGTGTATATGTTGGTATCCATCCATCAAAGGTGAGTTTCTCTGTAATTTCTAACTACATCCTTTAGAACCTACTTTAAAAAGTGAGTTGCAAAGATCCTACTTTGTTTTGTTCATATCTTCAATATAAATAGAAATTTACTAGTGAAACTGAACATTTTATTCTAATTTTTAAATTACGTTGTGAAAATAACCTTCATGAATTTGATCTCGCTCAAATGATGAACTGCCAAATCCATTCATAGACTGTAGATAATAACCAACATGCTTTGTCGTTATCAAGGTTCTCTTGGTAGCTGATAGTAGCGTTTTGTGTTATTCTACACCATGGTTAATGCATGGCACTGATCCTCTTTTTCAATTATATGATAGTCTGACATTAATATCAAATGAGATTAGTGAAACAATTATAATTATTTTTAGGTTGTTATTGTCAAATTAAAGATGGATAAAGACAGGAAAAAGATCATTGATCGAAGAGCCAAAGGAAGATTGGCTGCACTTGGCAAAGATAAAGGCAAGTACACAGAAGAATCAGCTGCTGCTGCAGTCGACTCATCTTAAGTTGTACATGTTGTTTTTGTATTTAATTAAAAGATAAATAAACTAATTCTAAAATTAAGTCTGTTTTTACATCGTCAGAGTGAAACTTGAATACTTTTGTTTACAACAGTAAACCTTGCCTAGTGAATAAATTAGCTTGGGAGTTGAAAATGTCTTCAAGTTTAAAAATAGAATGTATCAGTCAAAAGTATTGTAAGAATCAAATAAAGACAATATTTTTCTTATCAAGTTATATGATTGTTTAAAAAATTTATTAAAAAAGATGTTTGAAAAATAATATACTGTCGTTCTGTGCAACGTTGGAGGCATTACATTACTTTACATATTCAAGAAACTACAACATTAACTTTTTTGTTGCTAAAGTAAAAGTCTTGACTGTCCAGTAACTATGGTTTACCCTAATTTTGTGCTTAATTACAGTAGCTTTTTCAAGTGGTGAGACATAAGTGCACTAGTACAGAGTAAGGTAGTGACGTTATACTTCAGCAAAGAGCATGCAAAGTAAACATAAAAAAGATTAGAGGTTGAAGTCGCCTTTTGACATACATAACATACTTGTTTCTTTCAAGTACTGCCCCATTGGTGTACCTTTTTAAATGCGAATACACCCGAGTGCTGTAAGAGTTAACATTCAACACTGTGTCAACTGAACACGATATTGCAAATTCCGCTGGCCACTTGAAAACGCACTTTTAAAATGATTAAGCAACCATCAAAAACATTAGAAAAAATAAAATTTCATAAACTAAATTACTGATTGTATTTTATTTAATACCAATCACCACTATTACATGCATACAAAGATTAATGTGACACACAAAATTAAACTACTCAGCATGGGAGCCTTGGTGGCTCTGACAGTTATGCATCTGGCTGTCGATGTAAATCAGTGGGTTCCATGTTGATACGATGAGTTACATGTTAAGAATACCTACTGGCGTTGGAAAACCTTGGGTTCGTCTAAATTCTAGTTGGCGACAAAATGACCGGAAGGTCCAATAACCATGCCCAAAGCCTCAGCCACAAGCCAACAACTACTCGGCATTTTGAATATTCTTATTATTAGTTACAGCTGCAGTGTACGACATGCTGTAATTGAACAGGCAAAAAGTGTTGGAAATAAAAATTCTGTCTGTGGAAATTGTTTTAGAAGTATTAATCACTGTTAAAAAAATTAATATAAGCTTTGCATGTGGTGGATGATCAAACTTGACCACTTTACATAACCACAAGTAAAAACATATCAAAAGATGTTTGAAATTTCATAGCGCCTTAACAAAGCACTTATGGATAAAGGCAAGTTTGATTAAATCATCTTATTTTGATCTCGGAAATATATATAATAGTGTTTTGTACAAACCTCTTAAAATTTTATGCAGCCAGTAATTGCACTTTCCAGGAAATCAGCTGGTGGAGAACCCCATTCATTCTTATAGCATATTTTGTAGAAATAATGAACAGAATAAAACAATTACTTAAAATCATACAAAACAATTATATTTCATAGGAGTAATAGGAAAAATAAAAGAAATTCTTAATACTATAACCTAAACTTATTTAAAGAATTCTTATTAAACGATACTATATAAATGATAATAAAGAGATCACATCATGACACTTCAGTTTCTATCTTTTTACAACCAAAATTTTTACGTATGGAATCATTAACTCCTTCTCTATTTCTTGCTAATTCGATGGCATAAAACTGTATTCTCGTAACCAACATCGAATTTTGTTCATCATATTCTTTAGAAGCATCAGCCCGTAATAATGTTCCAAAGCTATAGTCTTCAATTACATTCTTGAATCTTTCACAAAATGGTCTCCACTTTGCTTTTCCTGCAGGGCTTTTCAATTCATTTTCATTTACAACAGAAACATCAAAATTAGGAAATTCTTCTCTAAATATTTGATATATACTGTCATCGTATGGAGTAAGATGAAGTAATTTAGCATCTACAGAACTTAATAACTAAAAATATTACAATTAGCACATGTTTTAGGAATGCATTGTAAAGATATTTTACATTAAAATAAATTTCTGCATGTTCAAATGCTTTCATTGCCCACATTGCTTCCACTGACTGGTCATTTTCAAATTCTTCAGCTGGACGTGATAAGACGTCCTACAATAACGCAAAGAAACTAATTAACAGCTATCTAAAATAGATTTCTAAAAATTATTCCGTTTGAAACGCATACCATTTTTCCTTTTTATTGACAACAAAAACACGTGCAAATTCCGTCTATCATATGAAATTTGTAACCTCAAAATACAAAAAATGACGTTCACTTGTTCACTTTATTTTACAACACGTTCATTATAAGGGATTGCTCATTCCTCTCATCCCTACCACTAATGCATTATTAGCTCGTTTGCTACGTTTGCTACGCATCGACGACGTCACAGACGACGTATGTGACACTTCAAAACTTTTTTTGTGTTTTATTTCGTTTGGAAAAGTTAATTATGATTGTATTTTATTCTATTTGTCTTAAATACAGAATATATAGAAAAAAATCAAAATATGTAACTAAAACCTATTTAAAACAGTACCAAACATTCTTAAAATTCCAAACTCTTAATTTGTTTGGTTATTAACGTTTAATAGTCTTAACGTATTGTCACATTATGTCAATCTTAAGTTAAAAGTAAACTCCTCATGCTTTCATATTGGTTCCGGTCCGCAGAAATCACACGTCTGGTTGAAACGTTTCTGTTATGAGCAATCCTTATAGTTAAATATTCTTGATGGAATGAAAATCATGGAAATACAGCAGAGTTGTAAAATTACGTTTAAAGGGTCCAATGAAGGAACCGATCAAGTCCATTTTTGGGCTAAAGTTAGATTATTGGTTTTTCTTGCTCAATTTGTAACGTCGAATTCGTTCTGTGCAAGAATTAAGACTTTTACATTAGTTTCTAAGCTTGCAGAGGCTACTGTCGGTTTTTTGCTATAATATTAGACTCTTATACAGGGCTTAAAATGTTTTTCATCTGCCCTGAACAATTTATTCCAGTGGAAATGACTGGTTCCACTGGATCCTTCAATGGGCTTGTTTCACGTGTCAGACATATGAATTTTGATATCAAGTCGCGTATTCTACATTAAATAAGGGCTACTTTTCTATTTTTATAAAAGCAGTTTCTGCTTTCGTTTTTAAATAGTATTAAATAAAAAATTGCAATTAAATTTAGACGTTGCGCTCAAAAGCGCCAATCAGATTATTGCTGTGTTGTTAGTTCTTTCTAAAACAATTTGTGGAAAATTATATACGAATTCGCTTTTAACAAATTCCACTTGTATTTCTTATTTATTAATAATAATTATTGTTATTAATAGAATAATAATGAAAAGAAAATGAAAATACCCAACACAAACTTATACGAGCGAGCAACACAAAATAATTTGAAGGTTTATGGGTTTATGTTAGGGCCGTCTGACACGGTGTTAAATTTGACGTCAAAATTAACTATAATTTTATTATTTAAATCTGACATCGTTGCATACAGCACATTTAACGTCAAAACCGCACTTAAAGATTTGACAAGAGAATATTTAGAACATGTTTTAAAAATCGTGTTAATTCTGCATGTAAAAAGCATTTCTTTGTCAAATTTTTAAATGCAGTTTTGACGTTAAATGTGCTGTATGCAACGATGTCAGATTTCAATGACAAAATTGTAGTCAATTTTGACGTCAAATTTAACAGCTGGCGCTCTGGCATTTTAGTGGCTACAGCTGCGATGGTCAATGACGTCATATATACTATCAAAAATTTAATCTTTATTAATTTATTTCTCTGCTTTCGTGGTTTAAAAAAAATGAAAAAAATGATTTAGACTCTACTTAGTCAGGACTCTCACAGACCTTCGATCGTCTTCGATAGTCTCCGATAGATAACTATTAACCGCTGACCGAAAGAGGACGATTAGAGCTTATCGAAGGAGTTCTACAACCTCTCTCACTAAGCTTCTTATAGGGCAAACGAAATTTTGAATTTGCCGCTATTTTCCTGCAATTAAATAACCTCACATGAACCACAGAAAGTGTTTAATTCTGGTCATGATTTTGGCATTGTTTATAAAGTAATACATAAACAATAACAATCATCATCATAATCATAATAGTAAGAAAATGAATATTCGCCAACACATCCAGCTTCAGCTGTAAAACAATTCAAGATTTCGAACAGTCAACAAATCGCCCAGGGTCTGTTTACATCCTCGAGATCGCCTACCTGCTCCAAATAACAATACCGAGGGTCGTCCAGCTTTAAAACTATATTACGTGTTTTATTTATCGAAATCCTCAACATTGCATAATCGCAATTTTTGACTTCAAAAAGGGGTCTAATACGGTTATAAAAGAACCGTATTACGTTTATATGCTGTAATAAGGAATTCCTTGAGATTTCCTGCAACATTACGGCTTTTAAAAAAATAAACATATCCTTGTTTC